>MU204251.1:56718-144871 GCA_017309775.1 Paedocypris sp. Pulau Singkep | reverse complement strand
AAGCCTGTTTTTGAATCCAAACTTAAACCTGCTGAAGTTACTGTCGGAGAAAGTGTCAGGTTCACTGTCACAGTGTCTGGTTTCCCTAAACCTAAAGTCCAGTGGTTCTTTAATGGAGAGATTATCACTACTTCATCAGTGTTCAGGGTGTTAGAAGAGGGAGATGAGTACATCTTAGTAATTACTGAAGTAAAAAAAGATTATGAGGGTGAATATGCTTGTACTGCAAGTAATACATTTGGGCAAACAACATGCAAGACAGAATTAAAGATACCAGTAAGTAGTTTTTCAGCAGCAGAAAAATGGGTCGAAAAGATGTTTAAAATACCAGGGCAGCCACCACAGTTCACTCTGCAAATCCATTCTCAGCAGTGTATGGAGGGCAGCGAGATGATGTTCCAATATGAAGTTACTGGCATTCCTCTTCCCGAAGTTCAGTGGTTTAGAGGAGTTAGTCAGATCGATTCAAAGCAAAATTGTTTGGTCATAAATAACTCAGATGGTACTGGCTATCTTCTGATTAATTCCATTCAACAGCAAGATAGTGGCATCTATACATGTAGAGCTGCCAATCCGTTTGGAGAAGCAAGCTGCAGTGCTGATTTAATAGTTCTCCAAAAAAAAGTATCTGTGTATGAGCAACAGCAAGTAAGTTATCAGGTGCAAACAACTGAAACCACTGAGTCCCACTTGCATAGTGTTGAAAAGACTGTACAGTTGGGTTCTAGCCAGCAAAGGCAGGATCAGATGATAACTAGCACCGATCACAGACACCGAGTTGCAAGTGAGGAAGTTGAAACTTTGAAAGACTTGGATTTTTCCACTGCAGGTGTGCACAAAGAGCAGATAACTTATCAAGCTGCAATGATGCAGTCTCATGAGGTTCAGGAGACTGTGTCTGCTTCATCCCAACCAGATATGAGTGTGGCAATGCCTCTGAAACAGCTTTACATGGCTGCTATGACCTCAGCAGTTCAAGAAAGTCATGAGTTCACAGAGCAGCACCTTGATCGAATCAAAAGTCCTGAAGTGACTGAGTTGGAAACTGCTAAAGAGAGTCCTTTAGACGTAATCAAGACTGCTATAACTGAAAGTGTGTTACCGATGACCGTTGTTAAAGTTGAGCCATTGTCGCAAAACAAATCTGAGCAGCTCAAGGCAAGTCCTGAGGAAAAATATCCAGTTTTGAGTCACCAAATAGAGACCAAACTTCCGATTATCAAGGAACATTCAGAGGTTATACCTCATACCCAGGAGGAACGGAGCTACCAAGTTAAAGAAGGAGATAAAATTATGTACTGTGCAGTTTCAGAAGAGAAACAACAAATCACAGAGGCTCATTCCAAAGTCTTATCAACAGTTGAATCATCTTCTCAGTCATTGGTGAAGAAAGAACCACCAAAACCTGTTGTCCTTTCAGTTAGTGAGAATATCCACTGCTTAACAAAAGAACACATATTGTCTCTGGACAGACCTGCTGAAGAGACAACATCTCTCACAAAAGACACACTATTAAGATCAGCTTTTGTTGCTGAAGAAATTAATCAATTTCACGCTGACCACTCCGCTTTGATCCCTGGTTTAGAAAGTGCAATTTCAGTTCCGTCTCAGAGAGAACAGGAGCAAGTTCTGCATTTACAGATCATCACTGATCAGGCTTGTCTTACAACTGAAGGTAGGCACAGTAGTGAACAGGCAAGGACAGAAAAAGCCAGTGATCAGAAGAGCCAAACTCTTAAACATACAGTCTCAGTAGATGTACAACAAACCGTGACTTGTGAAGAAACTTCTCAGTTTTCTGCACAAAATGATGAACTTAATATTCAACCCTGCATGGAAACGGGTGAGCCTTTGCATCTTCAGGCAGTGTATTTGGAAAATGTACTTTCAAAAGAAGGCATTCTGTCAATGGAAAAGCCTAACAAACAGGTGGCGGTACAGAAACAGGAAAAGGCTCGTCAAAGTGCTGCCACTATGGAGGAGAGAAGAGAGCAGACGGCAGACTCTTGTAAAGACCTTAATGTATCTCTCAATGAAGTCCAGTCTGAAATAAGAATGGAACCTGATCCCTTAAAGACACTTCAAGTCTTTTCAGAACCACTGTTGTTGCCTAAGGAAACTCAGATTGTGAGTGATGTTAAACAACAGCATGCTATTATTCAGAAAGAAGACAACTGGAATATTCTGCTTGTTTCTTCAGTGTCAGAAAACCATGATGTGCAAGAGAGTCACACAGAAAATGTAGAGACATTAGAGAAATATGTGTCCAAAACGAACATTGAACCCAAAATTCCATTCGAATTGGTTTCTGTCGAAGAAAAAGCCATCTCAACTGAAAGCAGTGTTGTTCTTGAAGCCACAGAACAAGATTTTGCAGACCAAATTCAGGAAGGACAAACTGTAAGACAGTCAGTAATATTAGATGAAAAACGTGTTTTTCAAGGTGAACTATCCCATGATATTTTAAAATCAGAAACATGTACACCTACTGTGACTAAACAAAAGTCTGAGACTGTTTTAGTGCCAGAGTTAACAGAGAGCCAAACTCTTCCCAAAGAACTCACTTTTGTTATTCCACCTTTTAAAGTTCATTCCTTGGATATTAAGAGTCAGTTGAGGAGTAATCTTGCTGCTGCTGTGGCCCTTGATCAGCCAGTTATCTTGGCAGATTTGGTCAAAAGTTTAGGAGCTGTTGAAATCCAGAAAGTGAAAGAAAAGAAAGAACACAAATGTATGATTTTTACATATCTTATCGTAAGTGTAAATGCTCCCATTGAGATTTCAATAGCCTTTGAAGGAGAGTATCCTCAGAATGCTGATCTTAGGAGTGAAATTCAAGCTGCGCTAAATTCCATTGTGTGTCAAGATCAAGAGGTTTTAACCTCCGAGCAGCCTCAAATAATGCAACTTGATAGACCACAAAGATTACAGGTTATCAGTTCTTCTAACGAAATGCTTTTACCTGTATCAGACATGGTTAGAGTTTCTGAAAGTACAGAGCTTTTGATACCACCCAAGTCTCACTCTGCTTCCCGGTCAACTGAAGCTGAAACGTGTTTTGAGTCTTCAACAGAGATACAGTCAACTATTAATGTGACCAGTCAATCCAAAATAGAGAAACAGATTGTTCAAATTGAGCAACAAGAAACCAGATCTGTGACAGTGACACTGCAGAAAAGTGTAGAAGCATCTAGCAGGACATCTGAACAAGCTCTTCAGTCAAGTCAAATAAAACAAACTACGGATGACTTTCAAATAACAGAAAGCGAAGAGTATATTACAGAAGCATTTATTGCGTTAGATAAAGAAGTTTTAGAGGACAAACCCATTTTTGAAAGTCCTTTAGAAAATGTTATTGCGGAAGAACATTCTGAGACACAGTTTTCAGTAACCATCAAACACGTAAAAGCAGTGAATTGGCTTTTTAATGGTAAACTTATCCAACCTGGCAAAGAGTTCTTGTGTTCCCAAGACAATGATACGTACACATTAGTAATCAGAAACGTTTTGAAGGATCATCAAGGAGAATATGTCTGTGAGGCTGTGGGTGATGCTTGCAAGACTTCAACATCTTCCCACCTCACTGTGCTCTTAAGAGGTTGGATTTATGGGATTGTTTTTCCAGCCCATTCCACAGACTAACTCTTTTCCTTCATTCTTGTACCATCAGACCCTTTTTCACTTTTTTTCACTTTTTCAGTACTTCAACATTGGAATGGATGTTTCACAGATCACATGTTGTTTATTTTCTTTGTCTGGTCTTTTTCCACACGTATTGTGATGGCACCTACCATTTTGCACCTGCACTTTCTACGTCATGTTAGCATGCCACCACGTCACCTTCTGGATCTGGAGTCATTCCAGCATCCCTAGCTTTCTTCACTATTCTTTTTCCTTTTGGTGTAAACCTTCATTGTTTTGGTTCATCCATCACAGGATCACTTCATTTATGGTTTTCTTTATGCATGCAAAGTGTATCACTCAATTCTTTTGTCAAACACATTTCACACTCACTCCTGAATTATTTCATTTAAATGTTCAAGTAAAATAAGCACAAAGCCTGGCACCAAGAACACCAATTTATATATACACGTACATTTTTATGACTAATTCCAACAAGAAACATCTTAAAACAATTCCATCTTTATCTAGTTTAGTTAGATATCAACATGTGCCATTACTTGTGCTTATTTTAATACATAACCAAGTACATATATTAACTTTTTTCTTCCTTTACGGTTCCAGTGCCACCTGTTTTCAGACAGAAAATTCAAGATCAGGAGACTAATGTCGGAAGCCCTGGAAAGTTTGAATGTGAGATCGAAGAGGCTCCAGATGTGACTTTCAAGTGGTTTAAGTCTGGTTCCGAGATAAGACAGAGTGACAAATACAGGATTGTCAGCTTTCATCGGACATCATCCCTGGAGGTTCTCAACCCGACAGTTTCTGACAGTGGAGAATTTACCTGCAAAGCTTCAAATCGTCATGGCAGTGACGCTTGCATGGCCAATCTCATTGTGTCAGGTAAGAAAGCTGATCTTTTCTATATGGTGTACGTCTTGGAAATGTGTTCACTTTTATCCTCCATGTTACACAGGTTATTGATACGTTCTTCTGTCTTACTCTGTTGTAGAAGTTTATCCACCAGAATTTACGTTGAAACCTGAATCAATGACTTTATTTGTTGGGAAAGTAGCTAAATTTCATTGTGTTGTTACTGGATCTGATCCAATGAGTATCGTTTGGCATAAAGACAATATTGCCATTTCAATTGATGATGATCACTGCAAAGCGTTCTCTGAAGGGAACAAGCATTTTCTTGAAATCTTAAATCTTCAGCAGTGTGACCAGGGAACGTACCTCTGCAAAGCATCAAACAGTGTCGGCACAGCTACATGCTGCACTGAACTGAGGGTTGTAGAAAAACCAAGCTTTGTGAAAACCTTTGAGTCTGTCATTCTTGCTGTGGGAAATCCACTACGTCTTGAGTGTCAGGTAGATGAAGACACTGGGGTGGCCGTAGTCTGGAAGAGAGAAGGCAAGAAACTCCATACCACAATGGATTGTAAACTCTCTTTTGAGGAAAAAATAGCCTGTCTTGAAATCCCAAAAGCCAAACTCAAAGATGAAGGTACATACACCTGCACTGCTGCAAATGATGCAGGAAGCAGCAGTTGCTCTTCCCTAGTGAGAGTGCAAGGTAAGGATTTTAAGACTAATATGCTTCGAGACAAAACTGCATGACTGAATTCAAATTTGTTCTGAAGATTTTATCTGCTGTTCTTCAACAAAACGACTGTTGACTCATTGTGCCCCACTTATCATTCATCTTACGTGTGCCTCTTGATAAATCAATATAAATAAGTCATTTCTTTATTACATGCACTTTGTAGAACCACCAGTCTTTGTTAAAAAGATTGAACCTAAGATCTTATGGAAACAAGGGATGTCATCACGTTTGTCTTGCGCCATCAAAGGATCACCCGAACTACATGTCACTTGGTTTTTCAATGATAAACCACTGATTTCTGATAGCACTTCTTCAAAGCACAAAACTAGTTTCAAAGGCGGCCAAGCCATTCTTGAAATCACTGACTTGTCTGAGTCTGACAGTGGAGTTTATACTTGCGAGGTAATGAACGAGGCTGGATGTGAAAGCTGCTGCTCTCATGTAACCGTCAAAGGTAATTTCTTTGATTCTTGCTTCCAGACTTTTTTTGGGGGGACAAATGTTTTAATTCTCATTGCCCTTTTCTTAGAACCACCAACATTCAGAAAGGAGCTACAAATGGTTGAGGTAGTGAGAGGCTGCACAGCCCAGCTCGAGTGTGAGATTTCAGGAACTCCTCCTTTTGAGGTGACATGGTTCAAGAATAAAAATCCAGTTTCTGTTGACAAGAAGACAACAATTGTATCAAAGGAAAGAATTGCTCATTTGGAAATCAGATCATTTGAAAGCACAGATGTTGCTGATTACCAGTGCTGTATTTCTAACGAAGTTGGCAAAATAACTACTAAAGCGGTCGCCAAACTCAAAGGTTGGTGCAATAATACAATTAGTACAAGGAAGTTCCTTAATCTGCATATGCAGTGAATATTCTTGGTTTTGTGTCCACTACTTCACATGTTTTGCTATGAAATTTTTACCCCTAAACAAATAAGGAAAGATTTTTTTCCGCTCAGAACTTGCGTGCAGTACAAAAGCGGGGTCTAATGTATGTCCCACTATGTACATTTAAGATGTACTAAGTTTCTTCTTTCATGCAGACCCACCAGTATTCATAAAGAAGGCTGACAACACAACTGCAGTTTTAGGAAGTGCTGTAAAATTGCAGGCAGCTCTTAAAGGATCCGCACCCATCAGAATTCTGTGGTTCAAAGACTCGGACGTAATTCGAGATGATGAGCTAAATGTTATGGCAACTTTTGAAAACAACGTAGCTGTATTGACGATAGCAGACGTCGGCTCAAACCATGCTGGAAAATATTCTTGTCAAGCGGAAAATGAGGCTGGAAAACAAATGTGTGAAGCAACTTTGTCAGTCCAAGGTTAGAGTTAAAAAAGCATGAATTTCAATGGTATTTTAAAGATAATAATTATTATTTGTGCCGTTTTATTAAATGATCTTTGTTGCTGTTGTCTTTCAATGAAGAACCAGCCAGGTTTATAGAGAAACCAGCATCTATCAGTGTGACTGCTGGTGATTCAGCAACTCTTGAGTGCAAAGTATCAGGAAGTTCAGATCTCAAAGTCAAATGGTTCAAGAATGGCAAAGAAGTGACAGGAAGCCGAAAATACAAAATGTCTTTCAAAGACAATGTAGCCATCTTAAAAATTCTCTCAGCGGAGAAGGGAGATAGTTGTGATTACACAGCTGAAGTTTCAAACCGAGTTGGGAAAGAGCAAAGTTCTTGCTCAGTCGTTGTTCTCGGTTAGTCTTACACTCTTCATTTTTTTAAACCTCCTTCTTTTACAATACTGTAGATTAGAATTTTTGTTCCAACTCTTCATTTTTATTTGAGCAGATAAAACTATACCACCCACTTTCACTAAAGCCCTTAAAATGGTCGATGGGAATGTTGGCAGCAATCTTCAGATGGAATGCAAGGTGTCAGGATCACAGCCCATTACAGTTTCTTGGTTCAAAGAGGGCAAGGACGTCACAACTGGAAGTAAATACCACACTGAAATGCAGGAAAGCTGTGCCATTCTCAAAATAACCGATTTAGACATTTCTGATGGTGGGGTTTTTACCTGCCGTGCAACCAATGCTGCAGGACACAGTGAAACCAGTGGAACAATTTCGGTTAAAGGTCTGCAGCAAATCCTTTTCATTCTTATTCTACAGAAAAGCCTTTTTTGTTTAATTCCACTCTAAATTTCCCCATATTCAGAACCTCCTGTCTTCACTTCATCACCTCAAAACCAAGATGTCATTCCTGGAAGTACAGTTGTTCTGAAAGCTGAGTTCACTGGGACTGCACCTCTTATTATCAAATGGTTCAGAGAAGACAAAGAAATATTAACCGGAGGACGATGCTTTATTAAAAAAGAGCCCAATGCTAGTTCGCTGGAGTTGCACTCTGTGAAGCCAAACCAGTCTGCAAAATACACATGCCAAGTGGCTAATGACGCTGGAAAAGTCTTTTGCACAACTTGCTTGTTTGTAAAAGGTGGATTATTCTTTTCTATTCGTTCCCCTTTTGTTAATTAATGTACCCTAATACATTGTTGTCTGTTGTAGAGCCTCCTAAATTTGTGACAAAGCTTGATTTGGCTAAGCTTGTCCTCAATAGGACAGTAGCAAATTTGGAATGCAAAGTGACTGGAAGCCCTGAGATCTGTGTTAAATGGTACAAAAATGAGAATGAAATCACCTCAAGTGAGAAGTACCAGATCACCTTTACGGACTCTGTTGCCACACTAAACATCTCAAATTGCTTAACTGGAGACAGTGGAGATTATATTTGTCAAGCATCAAACGATGCTGGCAGTGAGCGATGCAGTTGTTTGGTTACAGTCAAAGGTGTGTTTTAAGTTTGTTTCTATCTTAAACCGCTTATGCAACCATCCATGGTCTAAGAGGGTTTCTGTTTTATGCTTAGAACCACCTGCTTTTGTGAAAAAGTTTGAATCCAGAGAAATTGTAAAAGGAGCAGATATTGTGTTGGATGGAGCTGTGTCTGGTTCAGCTCCCTTTGAGATTTCAATTTTCAAAGATTCAAACCAGATTCGAAATGACAAGAGACATGCCATTAGCATGACAAACGATGTAGGAACTTTTCAGATTCAGAAAGTCGAAGCTGGAGATATTGGCAAGTATCAGTGCAAGATTGTAAATGAAGTTGGGGAGACCACGTGTGATTTTCAGGTTATGATGAAAGGTTAGTAAAAACTGAGAATTCTTGGATTAAACGCGTGGGAACACACAACATTTTGTTGTCGATATTCATATTTTGCATTTTACTTTCTTATCAGACCCACCGTCGTTTGTGCAGAAGCTAGAAAACTTAAATGTCCTCTTCGGATCTCAAGTTTCCTTGAAGTGCATTTTGAAAGGATCACTACCTTTAGCGATCTCCTGGATGAAAGATGACCATGAGATCAAGGAATCTGAACACATTCAGATATCTTTTGAGAACCTGACTGCAGAGCTACACATATCCAGTGTACAGCTATTGCATGGTGGAAAGTACACCTGTCACGCTCAGAATGAAGCTGGTAGCCAGAGATGTACAGCACTTCTAGGGGTAAAAGGTGTGTGGTAATATGACATGTTAAAAAATATTCACTGAAGAAAACAAATAAGACAGCGATACGTAGGCCGCATTTTGAAGTATTTTAAGTTAAAAAGCCATGCTTTTGCTATTATTGCAGAGCCTGCAAATATCACAGAGCAAGCTAAATCTGTCAGCGTCACAGTAGGTGATCCGGCCACTCTAGAGTGTAGTTTCTCTGGATCTAAAGTCCTTAAAGCCAAGTGGCTGAAGAATGGAAAGGAACTGGTTTCAGGAAAGAAATACAAAATCCAGAACACCGATACAAGTTCTATATTGAAAGTACTTTCTACAGAAAAGACTGATGCTGGAGAGTATATTTTTGACATTTCAAACGATGCTGGAAGCAGCACTTGTGAGGCAGTAGTGACTGTTTCAGGTTAGTTTTCTAGTAATGTCACATGTTCATTAACAGCATTTGAAGACTTGTTTGAAAGAAGTTCTTTTTTTGTTTATTAAAACAGATCAAGTTATTAAGCCTTCCTTCACAAGAAAATTAAAGGCAATGGAGAGTATCAAAGGATCATTTACACAATTGGAGTGTCTGGTTTCTGGATCTCTTCCCATAAACGTAACTTGGTTTAAAGAAAACCAGGAGATTCGGACTGATGAGAAGTACAAATGCATATTTTTTGAAAATGCTGCTTCTCTGGATATTTGTGATCTCGATAGTTCTGACAGTGGAAATTACACATGCATTGCTAAAAACCAAGCAGGAGTTGCTCAGTGCACAGGAGCACTGACAATTAAAGGTTTGCCGTAAACATGAATAGTACGCAATGCCTTTTTTAACAATTTGCCTGATTATGTTATGCCCAATTCACTTCTATGCAGAACCTCCATCCATCATTGAAAAGCCTGAATCTCAAGAAGTCATTCATGGGTCAAGAGTGCAGTTTAATGTGGTAATGTCTGGAACGCCTCCACTTACCATTAAGTGGTTTAAAGATGCGAAAGAAGTTCTCTCTGGAGTGGACTGTTCAATACAGAAAACCGACGTGTCAAGCTTGCTTGAGCTTTTCTTTGCCAAGTCTTCAGACTCTGGGGACTTCATCTGTGAAATCAGTAATGATGTTGGCTCAGTTGTTTGCCAAGCTACACTCTTTGTGAAAGGTTTTGCATTTTATTTATTATTCAACTAACTATACACTTGGTTAAATGTGTACAATGAACGTTTGCTTTCCTTTCTGTATATTTTCCAGAACCTCCCATATTTACACACAAGCCTGAAAAGTTAATAGTGGTAAAACATGGGCAATCTGTAGTCTTTGAATGCCAGATTGCTGGAACTCCAGAGATAGACACATACTGGTTCAGAGATGGCAGTGATATTAGTCCAAGTGATAAGCATCAAATCACTTTTGTCGATTCTCTTGCTCGTCTGGAGATAAGCAGCAGTGAAATCAGGGATAGTGGCGTTTACTACTGTGAAGCTCGCAACGAGGCGGGCAGCGAGAGCTGTAGAATGGAGCTTGCTGTCAAAGGTCAGTAATGGAAGAGCTGTTCCGAGATGTTCCTCTCTGTAAGGTTATAGTCTGTTTTAGGGTAAACTAAGTGTATACATTCTATATGTGTTTTAGATCCACCAGCTCTGGTTGAGTCTCTGAAATCTATTGAGGTTGTGAATGGCTCAAACGCTCATTTTGAATGTCAAGTAAAAGGCACAGGCCCATTTCAGGTCTCGTGGCTGAAGGACTCCAAAGAGATTAAACCAAGCTTGAAGTATGTTGTTGTGCAGAAGAATGACTACGTAATGACTCTTGATGTGCTGAAATGTGATGAATTAGATGTTGGAGAGTACCAGTGCATTATTGCCAATGAAGTTGGTCGCTGTTTCTGTCAGTCTACACTCAGCATAAAAGGTTAGCTTCTGTCTTGATGATATTTGACGAAGGTATTTCGAGGATTATTTGTAATTTTGAGTGTTCCTCCCCTAACTTTGCAGAGCCTCCATCGTTCGAAAAAAGGATTGAGAACCTTGTCATAGTTCTGGGCAAACTGGTTGAGTTTCATTGTGTTGTGAGAGGATCTGCACCTCTGTCCATACAATGGCAGAAAGATGACAACTGGATCTTGGAAGACCCTTCAATCCAAAGCACATTTGAGAACAGTATTGCCATTTTGAGGATTCCAGTGTGCGAATCCCTTCACGGTGGAAAGTACACCTGTCAGGCTGCAAATGAAGCCGGCCTAGAGAAGTGCTTTGCGACGCTCATTGTGGAAGGTGGTTCATTTGTTCTATTGCTGCTATAGTTGGTAGATTCTCCGATCTGGAAGATATTATAATAATGTCATGTTCATGTTCTTTATAGAGCCTCCACAGATTATAGAAAGTCCAAGTGTGATTAATGTGACCGCTGGAGATCCAGTCACTTTGGAGTGTAAAGTCTTAGGTTCCCCTGAGCTTAAAGTGAAGTGGAGTAAAGAAGGCAAGGAAGTGATGACGTCAAGACAACATAGTATCACCTTTGTCAACAATGTCAGCCAACTTAAAATCCAGTCTGTGGAATTTCAAGACACAGGAACTTATGTGTTTGATGTCTCAAACCACATTAGTGTCTGCCAGTGCCAAGTGACTCTTAATGTTCTCGGTTAGTATGCATGACAATTATGGAGACTATATTATTCACAATCTGCGATGAGGCAAATTAATACTTTTGGCTTCTTGTCTTGTCAGAACAAATAATTCCCCCATCTTTTATTAAACCATTGCTGGACATGGAGGACGTTTTGGGAACAAATGTTCAAATTGAATGTAAAATATCAGGCTCTCGTCCTATATCAGTGGAGTGGTTGAAGGATGGAGCGAAATTATTAGAAAAAAACAAGTACAAAAAGCTTCAGGACGACAACAGCGTTTGTTTGCAAATGGAGTGTTTAGATAAAAATGACACAGGAATATACACCTGTAAGCTTACAAACAAAGCAGGAAGCTGTGACTGCAGTGGAACCCTGAGGGTCAAAGGTCAGATGGCTCAACAAACTTTTTGTTGTCTTGGTTACACAGATCTTCAATGGCTGCCAGTTTCTTAATAGGTGATCTTTCTTTCCTATTGATGATTTAGAACCCCCAAGTTTTGTGCTGGTCCCAGAATCGCAGGCTGTCATACCAAATGCCACTGTTCGATTTAAAAGTACATTCAAAGGAACACCACCCTTCACAGTGAAATGGTTCAAAGGTGAAACCGAGCTGATGTCTGGACCTTCCTGTTTCACTGGCATGGAAGGTCTCTCATGCTTTCTTGACCTTTTTACTGTGGGAATTTCACAAAGTGGATCGTACTCTTGCCAGATCACCAATGATGCTGGTACCAGTAAATGTACCACAACTTTGTTGGTCAAAGGTTGGAGATCTTTTCATGCACCTCAATCCACCATCTTGCTTTGTTTCATCATCAGTTTCATGCTCTGTTGTCTGCATGCTTTTGTCAGATTTATGTGAATATTTGTTTATCAGCTCCATCTTGAGTTGTTTTTTTTTTCGCTCTACTCGTATTGTCTGCTTTCTGTCATTTGCCATCTTGCGTACCATCTTCCACGCCATCTTCATCCTTTCGCTCCATGCATTGAATTGAATATGCTTTTAACATGTAACAATTTTAATTTTGCAGAACCTCCAGAGTTTGTTCAGAAACTTCCAGCTTCCAGAGTCATAAAGATGGGTGCACCGCTCCAGCTTCAGTGCAAAGTCACTGGCACAGCTCCCTTAAAAATCAGCTGGTTCAAAAACGATGCCATACTTGAAGAAGGGAACAACGTGAAATTGATCTTTGACGACTCTGTTGCAACCCTTGAAATACCCCAAACCAGCTTTGATGATGATGGAGTCTACACATGCGAAGTTCAAAATTATGCTGGAACTAAGAGTTGCAGCTCTACACTGTCAGTTAAAGGTTAGAAAGTGAATGGAGAGTTTTTCATTCACTAGTTTAATGCTCAAACTGTCTTGGTTGGCATTAACAAATAATGTGTTTTTTTTTATTATTATTATAATTGGAATTTTATGAGTTTTTATCTGCATTTTAGAACCTCCAAGCTTCCAAAAAGTGCTACCATCAATTGAAGGCTTAAAGGGGAAAGATGTCAGCCTCAGTTCTGAACTTAAAGGCTCTGTGCCGTTTAAGATAACCTGGTTTAAAGATAATAAAGAATTGAAGGAGAGCAGAAAACACAAGTTTGTGTCTGAAGGATGTTTTGTTACCCTTCATATTTTTGCACTGGAGGCATCAGATGGAGGACAGTATGAATGCAAAGCCTCAAATGATGTAGGAAGTGATTCTAACCAGGGCACAGTAACATTAAGAGGTTGGTAAAATTAGCAAATATTAGTGATGTGATAGTTGATCTCATTTTTTAACAACGACCATACTGCTGTTTAGAACCACCAGCATTTGTGAAGAAATTTCCTAATACCACAGTCGTTTGTGGTGAGGAGCTTCTCTTGGTGGCTCATGTTAAAGGCTCTCAGCCAATGACCGTGTCATGGGTTCAAGATAAAGATCACATTTTGAGAGATGGTGACAACAGGAAAATTACGTTGGAGAACAATCAGGTCACCTTACGGATTTTTAAAACGGACGCAACTTCTGCAGGAAAGTATACCTGCCATCTTAGTAACGATGCTGATGTGGCAGAATGCACAGCCATTGTTACTGTCTTAGGTTTGTAACCATCTCTTCATAATCGTTCTTCAATAAGATGAATCGTCCTCTAGGAAACAATGAACTGTCTATATTTGTAGAGCCTGCAGCTATAATGGATAAGACCGAGTCGGTAAGTGTCAGCGCTGGGGACAGCACAGCTCTAGAGTGCACTGTGTCTGGATCTCCAGAGCTCCAGCCTAAATGGTACAAAGATGGTGTAGAGCTGTCTACGGGCAGGAAATATAAAATCACCTTCTCAAAAATGATCTCCAGCCTAAAGATCTTGTCCACAGAGAAGAGTGATACTGGAGAATATACATTTGCTGTCAACAATCAGGTCGGCAGCGACAGTTGCAAAATGTTCCTCACCATTTTGGGTCAGTGTGTTTCAAACATTTGTCTGTTTGTCGTTTGTCTTTCAGTGTTCAAATCTTTATTAATGTTCTTTTTTTTCTTCACATTTTTTTTAACCTGATTTTTTTTTCTCCACCACACAGACAAAATTGTACCCCCTTCCTTTTCCCGGAAACTAAAAGATATGCAGGGTATTGTTGGTAAAGCTTTTGAAATAGACTGTAAAGCCTCTGGTTCTGCACCTCTCAGTGTGTCTTGGTATCATAACGAAACTGAGATTAAAACTGGCCCTAATTATGAGATTGCATTTGTTGAGAACACCTGCATAATGAAAATAGCAACTCTGAAGCTTTCTGACTCCGGCACATATAAATGCAAAGCAGTTAACTCTGCAGGAGCTGCCGAGACGTCTGCTTCCCTCACAGTCAAAGGTTAGTCATTGAAAATCGTTGTTCAAAAAAAGCATCTCCCACAGCACTTTTCAAATTCTCATGTTATATTTGCTATAGAACCCCCTTCATTCGTAACCACTCCTCAACCAGTGGAAGCACTTCCAGGAAGTAGTGTCACCTTCACAGCAACCGTTCAAGGAAGTGCTCCCCTCAAGCTGAAATGGTTTAGAGGGAGTAAGGAACTTGTGCCTGGGAGAAACTGTGAGATAGCGTTAAGAGGCGATAATGCCATTTTGGAGATGCTCAACATTGATAAGTCCCATGCTGGCGAGTACACATGCCAGATTAGCAATGATGCTGGGAAGGAAAACTGCCCTGTAAATCTTTTTGTTAAAGGTTAGTTTTACTTTCGCTGATTTAGGTAAGATTTTTTTAATGGTCTACATTCCCTATCTGACCTGTTATACCATCTTTAATAAAACAGAGGCTGCACACTTTGTGAAAAAGCTAAAGGACCTTTCCATTGAAATGGGCAAGTCACTGATTCTCGAGTGCACATATGTTGGGAGCCCGAAGATTCTTGTGAAATGGATGAAAGACGGTCAGGAGATTTTTTCCTCCTACAAGTATAACATCATGACCACGGAGGGTTCCTGCATAATGGAGTGTCTTACCAGCGATAAAGAATCTGCCGGAAGATACACTTGCGAAGTTGCAAATGATGCCGGACATGATGTATGTGAAGCGGCAGTCTCGATTCTAGGTTTGTGGGCTTGAAGTGCCTCTTGTCTTCAGTTTCCTTCTTGTCTTCAGATCTTAATAACTTGTCTTCAAATCTTAAATGTCGCAATGCCCTGTTTGTTTGTTTGTTTGTTTGTGTGTCTTCTTTGTTTAGAACCACCATTTTTCATCGAGAGTTTGGAGTCTATGGAGGTTACTGCAGGGGATGCTGTTTGTTTAAAATGCAAGATTGGTGGCACTCCGGAAATTAAAGTGTCATGGTTCAAGGCCGATGGCAAAGTGCGGTCTTCTCCTACCTGTAAAATGGAGTTTACAAAAGGCACCGCTTGCCTGAAACTGACAAAAGTTGCAAAATCTGATATTGGTGAATATACATGTAAGGCAGCAAATAGCATTGGAAGTGCTTCTTCAAGCTGCGGCTTAACTGTACAAGGTGACTCTAGTTTCTGTTGTGTCTTTTTAACATGGTTCCTTTTTTGCCCTAACACTTTACATTTTGTGAATTGTGGCATTTCAGATGTGAAAACACCTCCATCTTTCCCTAAGAAAATCACTAGCATTACACAAACTGAAGGAAACCCGGTCCAGTTTGAGTGTCGAGTAGCTGGATCGTCACCTATAAAGGTGTCTTGGCTCAAAGATGGTGAAACTCTTGGGAGTGATTTGGAGTACTCCATGTCTTTCGATGATAACTCAGCTGTCCTTAAGATAGCAAAGGGTGAAATGAGACATTCAGGAGAATACACATGTGTTGCAAATAATAGTGTTGGAACTGCTTCTTGTAGAGCTAAACTGACACTGCAAGGTCTGTTATCTTCTTTACCAAACCATTTATTACTGTGTCTCTTTTCGTTGTTTCCAATTACAAACGGGAAAGTTTATTTGTGCATGCATTTGTGCTATTGTCTCTCAACTTCACAGAGCCAAGATTTCCACCCGTATTTGACCGAAAACTCAGTCCTGTGGATGTAACAGTCGGAGAAACTGTTGAGCTGGAGTGCCACATGACCGGATCATTGCCAATAAAAGTCACATGGTCGAAGGATCACAAAGACATCCGCACAGGGGGCAATTATAAAATAGCTTGTGTGGATAATACTCCACATTTGACCATTTTGAATGCTGATAAAACAGACTCTGGACGATATTTGTGCCATGCTAGTAATGATGTCGGAAAGGACTCTTGTTATTCTGATGTTTCTGTCAAAGGTATTTGCCTGTTGGTCTCCATTGTCTTGTTTTGAAGCTTGTTTTATCTTAATGCTCGTGCTTTTCTTATCTTCATGCTCTTGCATTTCTTAGAGTTGGTCTTTTCTCTTAATGATGGGATTACTTGCAAATAATTTAGTTGAAATGTCTTTGGGATTCATGTGATTCATATTTGTCTGTCATTTTCTTGTCTAACGTCAACTTTATTTATTGTTTCTATAGAACGAAAAATTCCTCCTAGTTTCACCAAGAAACCTTCATCAACTCTAGAAGATGTGGAGGGCAAACTTGTGAAGATCGAGAGTCGTGTTTCTGGATCTCAGCCTCTGACTATCAACTGGTACAAAGATGGTCAAGAAATCTTCTCTTCTGACCGTTATGATATAAGCTTCAAGAACAGCATGGCTCTTCTGTGCATTAAAAAGTCCCAGACCTCAGACAGCGGCTCATTTACGTGCAGAGCTTCAAATGAAGCGGGCACAGCTTCCTGTGAGGTGGCCGTTTACATTACAGGTATATGTGAATTACACATTTATGATTTTTTTTTTACGTTTGGTCCTACTTGTGTCCCGTGGTTCACAGATTTAAACTACTAGCTTTTTCCATTTGCTTATTGACTACATATTAATGAGAGGTTCATTCAGAACTAAGCTTATCACTATTTCTTTTTTTCTTGAATACAGAACAAAAAGTGCCACCATCCTTTGACTTGCCTCTTAAACCAGTGACTGTGACTGAGGGTGAAACGCTTCACCTCAGCTGTCATGTGCGTGGATCACTTCCTCTTAAGGTTCAGTGGATGAAGGACAGACGAGAGCTTTCCTCATCTACTACCACTAAGATCACTTTTATAGATGGCACTGCCACTTTAGAGATGACTGGCGTATCTAAAACTGACACAGGGGATTTTCTCTGTAAAGCAACCAATGACGCTGGTAGTGAGTTCTCCAAATCTAAAGTCACTATCAAAGGTACTGTGTTTATATCAATAATGTCTTTCATTTTGTGATTAACGCTTCCTAACAATAATTTCTTGCATTTTTCTTTGGTGTGTTTGGGTTGCTAACTTCTTTATGTTAAGAAGTTCTCTTAAAAAATGCTTTCAATTTCTGCTCTCACTCTTTGCTTGCACTTTTGTCCAACCTTCTTATGTTTTGTGTCATCTAATGCAATTCTTCAGCTTCGGTTTGTTAACCAGTAGAACAGTTAAATAGTGCCTTGAACTCATTTTAATATTCTATAAAAATTGTTAGAAAAACCATCTACAGCACCAGCCAAGTCAGAACCGTCTCCACCATCAGAACCTGCAAAAAAACTGGACAACTTGTTTTTCATCGAGCAGCCCAAGAGTCTTCATGTTATTGAAAGTAAGTTCTGGAGATTTGCATTTTTCTGTCTATAGAATTATTTAGATATGTATACTATCATTTTATTAGGGAAATACTAAACCTAATTTTGGTATTTACAGAGGGTACAGCCACTTTTATAGCTAAAGTTGGTGGAGATCCGATTCCCAACGTTAAATGGATGAAGGGCAAATGGAGACAAATGACCCATGGTGGTCGCATCAGCATCGAAATGAAGGGTCAAGAGTCCAAGCTGGAAATTAAAGAGGTGACCAAATCTGACTCTGGTCAGTACAGATGTGTCGCCTCAAACAAACATGGAGAGATCGAGTGCAGTACTGATCTCAATGTTGATGAGAAGAAAGAAACAACAATGGAAATGGTGAAACTTAAGAAGTAAGTTTACCATCCCTGTTGTAGTTCTAAGATTTCTCGATTTAAATTGAGTAAACAAGCTACACTGGCTTTGATACAACCAAGTAAATTGTGGTCAACTCTTCAGGACGCCATCAAAGCAGAAAAGTCCCAAAGAGGAAAAGGAGATTGATATTGTTGAGTTGCTCCGAAATGTTGATCCAAGAGAGTATGAGAAATACGCCCGCATGTACGGCATCACAGATTACCGGGGTCTTCTTCAGGCCATTGAGCTGCTGAAGAAGGAAAAGGAGCAGGAGAGTGGAAGACCAGTAAGAACTCAATTAACCAACATTACAACATTGTAAAACATTCTCAGAATGACTAAAGATTAGCAAGATGATAAAGATTAGCAGAGCAAAATCAAGAGAGCTTAAACAAACACTTTTGTAATGCATCAAACTCGACTCGGAATTTCAGGTAGAATCTGTCTTGACTTCAGTGAAGATCAGATTAGCTTCCGATTGTCACTAGAACTGAATTGTTTCCACATATTCAATTGTAGATTTTAGGGCATTCTAAACATCTAGCTAGGTCTTAATTTGAGGGAACCATTGCAATAATACTAGCCAGATTGTTTGAAACATCTGTATTTATGAGTCAAGACCCTTATTATTGCATGTTTAATTAACTTTTTAGGAAGTAGGAAGTGGAGTGAGAGAATCAGAAGAGGACCTAACTAAACTTGTGGCCGATTTGCAAAAGAGAATGGAGCAGACAGAGGTATGATATCTGACCAGTGTTTACATTTATTTCATGTTGATTGAATCTCTGTGATTTGTATTTGAAAATGTATTATTTTAAAGATTAGCTGAAAATATGCTTGCTAGGAAAATCTATTTGACACACATTTATTTACAGCCTGTCACTGTGGTGCGGGACATCATAGACCAAACCATCGTTGTTCAGAAGGAGGCTGTTTTTGATTGCGAAATTAAAATTAACTATCCGGAAATCACGCTCTCCTGGTACAAGGGCACACAAAAACTCGACCAGAGCGACAAGTATGACATCCAAATTGTCGGGGATCGTCATATTTTAAAGATCAAAGATTGCCAGACCAGAGATCAGGGCAGTTACCGCATCGTGTGCGGCCCTCACATCTCCAGTGCTAAACTGACCGTGATGGGTATGTGACCTTCTAGTTTACTGTCTTCATGAACATCTTTTGTCTTGTTCGCCATGCACATTGCTGACAATTTCTTTTGTTTTGCAGAGAAGGAAGTGGAGCACGTGGAGGAAGTTGGTAAGAAAAGGCCAGAGTTTTTAGTTTTTTAACGTTAAAACATTTCATTCCATCCAACTAGTTTTTTTTTTATTCTATCTTTATAAAATGTCTTGAATTCACCTTGATATAACTTGAATTTTATTCTTGAATTTACCTTCAAACACACAAATCTTGACATCTTTTCCTTGGATTTGACTTACTAACCTCTTGTCAATGTTCACCTACTCACTCTTGCTAAACAATAGCAATGGGACTACGTTTTCCATCTTGCGTTATCTTTTTTTGTATGTGTTTTTAGCTGAGCAAATTCATTTCACCAAACGTATCCAGAACATTGTGGTACGGGAACATCAGTACGCAACTTTTGAATGTGAGGTGTCGTTTGACAATGCCGTAGTCACGTGGTATAAGGACACGTGGGAGCTTAAAGAAAGCACTAAATATAAGTTCCAAAGTGAAGGACGACGGCATTTTATGATCATCCGCAATGTAACGTCTGATGATGAAGGTTTGTAGAGTCACAATGGGGACCATTCTTGGATTATACGTTTTAAATGAGCAAATGAACTAAATCAATAATCTTTTAGGCGTATATTCAGTCATTGTGAGACTGAAGCCCAATGGTGAAGCTAAAAGCTCAGCTGAACTTTACCTTTCAGGCAAAGGTTGGTACAGCCATATTGTATTAAAACTGAATTGTAAATTTTACCAACACAATATTTATGGGCTTCGTACGTGTCTTTCTTTTTCTTCACTCAGAGATTGATATAGAAACGGTACCTTTTGGTAAGTAGTCAAAGGTTTTATCAAGTTTATCATTTCTAATTCTCACATTGAGATAGATATCAAATATATCTTCACACTCACACAGATGTCCCAGATACATCAATACACGTGTCCGAGGCATCATCGAAATTAACCGTTGAAGGTGAGATTGAAGCTTGAAAATGCTTTATATACACATGGAACATCAGTCTTTGGAACTTGTTTTTTAAATAAGGATTATGTGAAAATTGTATGCCAGGTTTTCCACTTTGAAGTATGTTAGATCATCTCCTTAAAAGGATTCTCATGGCTTATAATTTATGAACCACTTGACCTTTGACCTGCTAAATATCTTGCGTCTCATTACCAATTTACGCCACACGTTTGGAGTTTTTCTCTTTGGAAACATGTGACTTTGTGCTTTTATTAGAGCTTGTGAGCTGGACAGAAGAAAGGGTTGTAGAGGAAATCCATGTGACAGGTATCATCAGAGCATTTAGATGAAAACTACTATGACTCTTCTAACACCACCATTCTATCTTCCATTCTCTGTCTTTACCTTCGACTCATGTGTTCATCAATAAGTATGTTTAACTCTTCCGAATATGCGTTTCATTTGGTGAAAAGTTTCCCATCATTCATTTCAGTTGTTAACCTCATACATGTCATCTTCATTAAATCATTAAGCCACCATTGAGTTTCCTCTATACCACTTGTCATGTCCTTCTTGATTTAAGGAATGCTTGTCTTTTATAGATTCAAGGGTCCCGGTTGAAGAGTCTGTGGACAGAAAAACCCTTGGAATGAGAGGACAAGCTCCAACAAAAGGTGATTTTTAGAGTTTGTGTTCGTTCAAGTAAACTTCCTTTATTGTATGGTTGTCTGTTTTTGTTGCGTACATTGTATTATGATGATATTTTGTATTTGTTAGAACTCAAATCTAAAGCAAAAAAACTTCGATTTAAACCTTAATTTGAGTATTCTTTTAATGTGTTTCATTAATACATGAAAATGTCTCAACATCAGTTTTTTCCACTGCATTTTTCACGTTTTAAAGTATAATACTACAATTATTCTTAATATTCTTCAAGAACATGACGAAACTGCACTTATGGTATCCAAACCAGTGGATTTAAAGCCTAAAGTACCTGTAGAAGGTAAACCAATGTCGTCTTTCCTCTTCTGTGTTCACTTACAGTCTTTGTCTATCATGTCTGTAAAACAATGTCAGTCTTCCCATGTTGTTGTTCTGTTTCCAGTCTGTAATGTCAGTTCTATTACATCTTTGTACCTAAAATGAATCTTATCCCCCACAACTACCTTGTCCAAACAGCCAAAAAGCCAGCGGAAGAAGCGGCTACTGTTTCTCAGCCCCCTGAACAGCCCGCCACAAAAGGTAGTTTCATACTTACACATACTTACTTCGTTTTCCACTAATAAGCTGCTATAAAAGACTTCTTATGGAAAGTTTGTCATTTGTTTGTTTTCGGTGGTGCTACTCTTACAAATGCCTTTATTTCCGTAATTCTTAATGTATGCTACAAAGCTTTGTCTTTGGTGCATCTGTTGTCTGTTTTCTTTGCTGCTTGTCAGAACTTTGTAATTGTCCTTTAAGTCTTCTGATAAATGTGCTAATAGCGAAAATCTGTTTTAAACAAGTGTCACACCAAGAGTCTGAGCTTGAAAAGCCCAAACCCAAGGCTGCAGTGTCTAAACCTGAGCTTAAGCCCGAGCCCAAGACCTTGTCTAAGCCTGAGACCGTGTCCAAGCCTCCATCAGTGGAGAAAGCAGAACCGTTGCCAGCTAAAGGTACCGTCCATCGCTTGTGCTTTATTGTGCTGCTGTCTTGCTGGTTCAGTCCTGATGTTCAGTGTATGAGTTCTGTCACAATGTGGGAACATTTTTGTGTATGTGTGGTGATGTTGTCTGATGAGTAAAAGAGAGAGAAAACAAGACCTCTAAAAAGCACTTTCTTTAAAGTTATTGTGGATCAAAAGAAACCAACATCATCGGTGCAAGAACCACCAAGACCAGTTGTGGATAAACTAGAACCAGCTATAGACACGTCACTAAAGAAAGGTATAGGCCCTCTTGTTTTTTTTTTCCTACTCTCTCTTTATTAGACCACAATCTTTTGAAGGTACAGTATAACACTTATGTCTTACATGTAATGTGGTTTTGCAGACTACATTTATAATGTCTTACATGTATAATGTGTTTATTGCAGTGTAACTAAACAACGTTGTGATCTTTTCTTGCTCTTAAACCAGTGCGATTTGAAGCATTGTTCTTAAATTCTTCACATTCTTTCTAAGAACCAGAACCGTCCAGGAAGCCCGAAGTGCTTCCCGTACTCATCGCAAAGAGAGAAGATTTCTTTGAGAACAGTCGTCAAAAGACCCTTCTGAAAACAAGCACGGATTCTGGTCTCATTAAAGAAGAAACTGCTGACAAACTGTCAGCACAGGAAACTTATCTCACCTCCAAAACTCTTGAAATGGTGCCTTCTAAAAAAGGTGAAACGTCTCTTGAGCCTCAAATGAATGAAGAAATTGTGACCAAAAAGGAAGAATTGATCCATTCTGTTAAAAAAGAAGTTTTATCTCTTGAGCCTCAGAGAAGTGAAGAACTAGTGACCAAAAAGGAGGAATTGATCTATTCTTTTAAAAAGGAAGAGGAAGTTTTATCTGTGAAGAAACTAAATTCATTTCCTGAGAAAGTTGATAAAAAGCATAAAGATATTTCACCTATTAAAAAAGAGGAAAGTATTTTTCAAAAGGAAGATACTCGTGAAGTGAAATCTACAATTCATGAAATTACTTGTACCAAAGATGAGGAAGTTGTTCCTCAAAAGAACATTCTTGTTCCTAAAATAAAAGACAAAGCTCTTGTACTTACACCAGGAAAAGTGGTTGTGCCTGAAACAACACCAGCTTTTAAAGAAGAAAGTGTTGCTATGAAGGAAGAAATTACATTCACTCAAATTTCAGAGAGACATGGACATACAGCTGAAAGCAGAGAGATTGTTCCCAAGATAGATCAGAAAGACGTTCTCATGAAGAAAAAAGATGCTTCTGATCATGAAAAGGAGAGGAAACAAGATATTCTTAAAGTGAAGGAAGAGTCTTCTGCCTCTGAAAGAACAGAAGATCTTGTGTCTTATGCGAAAGAGACTCTTCTAGAGAAAGAAACTCTTCCACAAAAGCAAGAGACCACCCCAACAAAAGGTACAACAAAATCCGAACAGATGTGAATCTTCTTTTAGTTCTTCTTTCTACAATCAAATGTCAAAGATTTTCATCTTTAGATTTACTGTAAACACAATGAATCCCTTTTTATGTTTGCTTACAATGTTCTATATGTGTGTCTGTCGTTTTATTAACCTCTTATCACATGACAGTAACCTCTTGAAAAAGAATCTTTAAACTACTCATGTAATGTTTCACATTTTAAGATATCTTAGCGAACCTTCACTAGTTCAGTTAATCCCCAAAATATTCTAAAATATTGTTAGTCACTCTCATATATTTCTGAAATGGCGTAATTTTAAAACTGTATCATTTTGGTAGAAGTTAAGTACAATATTCAACTTCTCTTTTATTTTATGCAGCATAAAATGTGACGTGTAATACAATGAACATTAACAATAAGGTTCATACCACGCCACAGTAAAAAATATTTATCCATATTAGTAATATAAACATCACATTTGTCAGATAATCCTTACCTCTAAATCTGAATTATTTGTGCACAATTGCAGAAGATGAAGAAAATCTGTCTCTTTCTCCAACACACAGAGAAAGTCTTTTACAAATATCAACTTTCTTTGGTCGTCTCTGTAGCCCTCGTTCATTGAATTAATCCAATTATCACTTATTATATGAAATTTTCTCAAACATGCACAATTTTTTATGTAAATTGGCAGAGCCTGAAAAGAAACTTCCTCCTCAGAAGACGCCTGTTTCTAAGAAAGAAGCTGGAACTGAAAAAGGTATAAAGTCCAGCCATCTTGTTTTTCTTCCGTGTCTGTTTTCCTTTCTGTTTGTGGTGACTTTGGTTTGTCATGCTTTGTTCCAACCATGTTGTGTTTCTTGTCCAGTTCAGACTGTTTATTTATGTATCATCTTTTAGCTGAAAAGAAACCAACTCCAGAGGAAAAAATCACGTCACAGACAAAGACACTGTCCCCCATCGAAGGTATTTTTCACCTTCTTTTCTCCTCCCTGGAGGACTGTTGTACTGCCCTGGTTGTTGTTCTGTTTCTTTTGTTCTATTGTAATCTACTACACTTTTGTTCTTTTGAAAGCTCACTGAATGTCACCTCTTTGTAACTACAAAACGTTCCTTTTAGAAGTCCTGCGTCTTTTGCTTGTGAAATGTTGTGTTAATGGCCTCAAAAGTGTTGTGAACACTCTTGTTCACGTGTTACCTCTTGTATTCTCAGAAGACCGTAAGGTCCAGGATATTTATGTCTTTTGATATTCTTTTAAAGTACCTGCACTGGAGAAACAGCCGCCTGGTCGAAAGGAAGAGATGGTACAATCCGATCAGCCAGGTATTATAATGCAGACATGATCTGCGTACTCTATATAATCAAAAATATAATGTAGAAAACAGAATTCTTAATCAATGGTAAGTGATATTTGGCTTTTTTGTGAAGTCTTTTGTGTTGTTTTGTATGCTTTGAAAACTGTGGACCTTCCTGTTGCCTGCGAAATAAATGTAAAATCTTTGGCAGGAAATGTATGGCCTTTCAATAAGAATAAGCTGTTGCTCTTTTAATGCATTTTTTAATTGTTTTACAGATGGTGAAAAGGGGCCAGTTGCTGCACCTGGAGCAGTACAGAAAGGTAAAAAGCTTCGATGTTCTGTGCATTTGAATCAGCATATAATTGCTTCTTGGTTATATATTTTTTTTGCTTTACATTTTCTTAGTGTTTTGTATTTTATGTGAACTTTTAAAAGTGTGTTCTTGTCTCTATACGTCAGATGTTGTTAGTTTATCTGTCGCTGATTATGTCCTCTTGTCTTTGCTTGTAGTTTTGTTTTGTTTTTAATGTTGGTTTGTCATTTGTCCTGTCGTTGTTTTCTGTGAGGCAACTGAACGGTTGTCAGTAATGTATATGAAGTGTGTTCTCTTGCCGTTTGCTCATTTGTCCATATTGCTTTTATATCTTTTGTTACTGAACAATTTTTCAACTCTAAAGCCAAAGTACCCAGAACAAAGAAAGAAGAGGAAAAGTCTGAAATGCCAATCTTGAAGAAAACAACAAAAACTGCAAAAGATCAGCCTTTGGATGACGAATCCAAGCTACTCCGTAAAGTGTCTGAAAAATATGTGGAAACGGAAAAAGCAAGCGATGAAATGTATGTGGAAAAGCATACAGATTTAATAGTAAGCGAAAGCTATGAAGCTGAAATTCAATATGAGATTTCTGAAGTTCAGTCTCAGAAAATCAAACTTGAAAAGACTGTCAAACATGAATCTACACCACATGAATTACATCACGAAGTAGAGGATGAAAAAGCTAAGAAAATTAAAACAGTAAAGGTTATAGGAAAAGATATTGGCGAAAAGCCCAGCTTGCCACTCAAAAAAGTGCCCGCTGACTCAGAAGTACAAGAAACTGTAGAGTTGAAGCCCACTGAGAAGCCAGTAAAACCACCAACTGAAATGGACAAAAAGCCTTCTATGTTTGCTAAAAAAGAACCAGTAAAAACTGATGGTAAAAGACCTCCAGAAGATGAAGGAGAACCAAAGCCTAAATCGAAGCTTGCAACAGGAAAGATGTCGCCGCCTCAAAAACCAGAGCCAGAGAGCGTCAAATTGAAGCCAGTCGCACAGAAACCTTCAACGGCTTCACCAAAAGAAAAGGCGAAAGATACAAAACCAAGTCCTCTGCAAAAAGAAGCTGTCAAAGGGAAAGAGATTCAATCAACTGTAGAACCCGAAGAGAAGAAAATACCTATGCCCAAGAAGGTTACCACTAAAGCGACAGAACAGACTACAGTGGTTCCTAAAAAGGAAGCTACCTCCAAAGAAGTTGAAAAACCTGTAATTGATCAAACAAAAGTGGATCTTGAGAAAGTCCTTTCACCCAAAACTGAAAAACCGGTGACAAAGGTAGGATCACCTTCCTTAGAAGAATTGGCAAAGAAGCCTAAAAGGTCTTCACCTGAAGACGCACTTGATTCTGTGAAAACTGTAACAAAGAGAGATTCTCCTCATGAGAAAGCTAAGGAGACTCCAGTCACTAAAGAGTTGTCCCCTGGAGCTGTACAGTTAAGAAAATTGTCCACTCAATATGAGGACGAAGTATACGAAGAAGCTGAATATGAAGCCGATGCTGAAGCATGGGGATGGGAGGCTGCTTCTACTGAAAGTTATGGTTCAGAAGGTTCTGAAGAAACATATTTGGAGGAAGGTGCTCTTGAGACTCCTGGGATGCCAGGGAGCAGACGAGGTGAGCTGGTGGCTGTGATCAACAGAATGAATGGCTCATTTCCTGTTCTATGGAAACCATCCATTCCTCCTAAATAATTTCCATTTCTACCTTCACCCACGTAAAACTGCTTGTCTTGTCGGTCTTGACAGCCCCTTTCTTTGTCTTCAATCTTCATTGTTGGAAGTGTGTTTTGTGTCCATATCTTTTCATATTTTCTGTTGTTTGTCTGTGTGTCCATTAAATATTGTTTTTTTTTTTTTTTATTTTTTTTTTTTAGTCTAATGTCTAACATTCATTTCATAATATTCATTATATAGAAGCATGATTTTATAGTTTCTCCAAATGTTTCTGTTTGAATATTTTTTTTATTACCACAGTGATTTACTGGACATTTTTGGATCCGTAAATGTTCAGTATAGACAATATGATAGAAGATGTAATTTTGATTTACTTCTTCAGATGGAAAACCAAAAGAGGAACCAGGCAAAGGAAGAGGCTTGAAATGTATGTACAGTATTTTATTTGTTTTTGTTTTATGGGATGTATAATATCACTTTTCTTGAGAATTGTAATAATGGTTGATTGGTGTTATTACACATTTTCTGTCATACAGTGAGACAAACTCCCTCCCCTGGAGATGGAGGAAGGGGACGAGGCTTGAAACCCGGTGGTGGAGGTGACAAACCTCCAGGAGATTCACCGTTTGGCTTCCAGCTAAAAGCTGTTCCCTTAAAGTTTGTGAAGGAGCTTCAAGATATTGTGTTGAAGGAGGCTGAGTCGATTGGTTCTGCAGCAGTTTTTGAGTGCCAGGTATCTCCATCTACTGCCGTCACCACATGGATGAAAGATGGAAGCAATCTAAGAGAGAGTCCAAAGCACAAGTTCACCTCAGATGGCAAAGACCGCAAGCTCGCCATTATTGATGTGCAGCTTTCAGATACCGGAGAATACACTTGTGTTGCAAAACTTGGCAACAAAGAAAAGACCTCGACTGCCAAACTTATTGTGGAAGGTACCAAGAATGTTCAAAGTTCCAGAATTAAAATTCATTCAAATTTCATCCAAACGAAAAAACAATTGATCGTGATTTGCTTTTCTTGTTCATAGAGTTACCTGTGAAGTTTACGAAGACGCTTGAGGATGAAATGTCCGTGTTGAAAGGGCAACCAATGTATCTGACCTGCGAGTTGAGCAAAGACAGAGATGTGGTCTGGAAGAAAAACGGAAAAGAACTCAAGCAAGTTGCTGGCAAGGTTCAGATCAATGTAATTGGACTCCAGCGAGCCGTGACAATACAAGACACAAATGACGATGACGCTGGTGTTTACACGTGCGAGTGTGAAAACGTCAAGACACAATCCACAGTCAAGATCATTGGTATGCAAAGGCTCTAGTGATAATTAGGCCAAAGCATATCATTTTGAAACAGTTAAGTAATGCAACATTTTTCTAACAGAAATTGTTCGAGATTGGCTGACAAAACCACTGAGAGACCAACATGTGAAGCCCAAGGCCTCAGCCACTTTCAAGTGTGAGCTTTACAAAGACACCCCCAATTGGAAATGGTACAAGGGAGATGAAGAAATTCCTTCTGACCCAACAAATAAGAGCGAGGTGACAAAAGATGGAAAAGAAGTCACTCTTAAAATCAAAAACGCCCAGCCTGCGGATGTTGGAGAATATGCTATAGAGGTTGAGGGTCGCAGATATGCAGCTAAGCTAACTCTTGGAGGTATGTCTGTTCTTCAGAACTAATTGGTGCAAACACTGTGAACATCATCACAAGCATCTTTTTAGATTATTAACAATCCCTTTTCAGTAACTGAAGATGGCTAACACAGTCAATTTAGTCTTAGCCTATGAAAATTATATTTTAGAGTTTTAAATTGCTAAAAAAATTTAGTGGTTACAATTGCTACAAGAACACATTTATTTCCACCATTTTGCACTTTTATCCAAAGTTGCAAAATGATCATACATGCAGGACCTTCAACATGTTCTTCTTTCCCCTAAAACAACAGAACGAGAAGCTGAGATACTGAAGCCTCTTGCTAGTGTGGAAGTGACTGAAAAAGACGAGGCCAGCTTTGAAACGGAAATTTCAGAAGATGATGTGCCTGGAGAATGGAAGCTTAGAGGGCAAATCCTCACAAGATCACCGGTGAGAATTCACATCCCTGCAATTATAATAAACACCATTCTTCTACTTATATTTGCCTTTATTACTTTTTCAATCTCCTGCAGACATGTGATATACGAGCAGAAGGAAAGAAACGATTCCTTACTGTGAAAAATGTCCAACTTGACCAGGCTGGAGAAGTCTCTTACCAAGCTTTAAATGCCATCACAAGTGCAATGCTAAATGTAAAAGGTATGTACAATTTGAGTTCGAAATCCCAGTCCAAAGGGAAACAAACGTACCAAAAACAATCTAAGTGAAAATGATGTTCTTGAAAAACTTGTTTACACTTTTAGAAATCGAAATGGACTTCACAGTCCCACTGAAGGACATTATCGTGCATGAAAAGAAACAGGCTAAATTTGAGTGCACGCTCACTAAAGATGTGCCAAAAGTCATGTGGTTGAAAGGGTCTGATATTATTACATCGGACCAAAAGTATGATATTATTGATGATGGAAAGAAACACATGTTGGTCATAAACAATAGTGAATTTGAGGATGAGGGAAATTACTCCGTTGAGGTGTTGGGTAAAACATCCACAGCTAAACTGACAGTTGAGGGTAAGTTTTGGTTAAAACCAATTTTCAGTTACTGTACGGAACCATTGTGGCTTTTCTCCACAATGCTACTATTCATTAGCTCAATAGTTATTTTCTTTTACAATGGACTAACACATTTTAGGCATGCGGCTGAAATTCGTCTCGACAATTTCGGACCAAAGTGTCAAGGAAGGTAAAACAGCTCGTTTTGAGCTCGAACTCTCCCACGAGAATGTTCCAGTGACATGGTACAAAAATGAAACGAAACTGCATCCAAGCAGAACCGTTCTGACACACGTTGATGGCAAGAAATACATTTTAGAAATAAAGGATCTCACATTAGATGATATTTGCCAAATAAAAGCAGAGGCTAAAGGGATTTCAACAACAGCAAACCTGATGGTGCTAGGTAAACTTTTATATTTGTTTTTTCCTTCACTGTTTCCTTTTTTTGAAGGGTTTCTCACGATGGTGGTATATTTTACGATTGTTACAATGTCTGGTGATCAAAAGAAAACAAAGGTTTTTTGAACTTGTTAGATCTTTGCCTTTTACTTTGTTTAATCCAGAGGGAGACGCCTACTTCACCGTTAAACTGCAGGATTACACTGCGGTTGAGAAAGACGAGGTCAATCTTGACTGTGAATTGAGCAAAGATGTTCCAGTAAAATGGTTCCACAATGAGACTGAAATTAAAGCTTCAAAATTATTCACTTTAAAAGCTGAAGGGAACCGCAGAGTTCTAAATATTAAAAAAGTTCAGGATAAGGACAAAGGATTGTATGTTTGTGACTGTGGAACAGACAAGACTTCAGCCACTATGAACATTGAAGGTCAGCTTTCGGCAACATTTGTTGGATGCCAATGAATGTTCCTGAAAAAATGCACTTTATATATTATATACTGCATGTTTATATTTTTTATATGGTATGATTCAGCTCGAGATATTAAAGTGGTGAAACCCATGTATGGAGTTGAGCTGTTTGATGGAGAAACGGCTCGCTTTGAAGTCGAAATCTCTGAAGATGATGTGCACGGCCAATGGAAGCTGCAAGGAGAAAGTCTCTCTCCATCACCAGTAAGGCTTCACAAACTGTTGAGTACCATTTAAAACTACATTATATACGCGTGTCTCTTCTTTCAGGATGTTGAAATTATTGAAGATGGTGCTAAACACATTTTAACTTTGTACAACTGCAAAGTTTCCCAGTCTGGAGAGGTTTTGTTCCAGGGTGCCAATGCAAAATGTTCTGCCAACCTAAAAGTCAAAGGTATTCCTTTGTTGTTTGTTTTAAGTTGTACCTTTTAGGTTTAAAATGTTCCTTAATTAAAATGTTTAGTAATTATGATTGTGCTTTTTGGGCAATAATGCAAAAAGCTTTCTTTTGCCCCCAATAATGCAGAGCAACCAGTAAATTTTGTCACACCTCTGGCCGATGTGAATGTGTACGAGAAAGACGAAGCAAGGTTTGAATGTGAAGTTTCAAGGCAGCCGAAGAGCTTCCGTTGGTTGAAAGGATCGCAGGAAGTTACAACAGATGATAAATTTGAGGTACTTCAAGAAGGTAAACGGCACAGTCTGCTGGTCAGAAACGCTGCATATGAGGATGAAGCCAAGTACATGTTTGAGGCAGAAGACAAAAGAACATCTGCTAAGCTTGTTATCCAGGGTAAGACGTGCGGGAATTAAATCTGTAGAAAATTTGGTTAAAACTATAGCGGATTGTGTGTGTTTTTCAAGGTATCCGTCTGGAGTTTGTCAAGCCCATTAAAGATGTCACCGTCAAAGAGCGCGAAACTGCAGAATTCAGCATTCAGCTTTCACACGAGAAGGTTCAAGTCACCTGGTACAAGAATGACGTGCGTCTGCATCCGAGCAAAGTAGTGCACATGTCCGAGGACGGCAAGACCCACATCCTGTCCTTCAAAGAGGTCTCCATTGATGACACTTCTAGGATTAAAGTCGAAGCCCTCGGCAAAGCCTGTGACGCCATGCTCACTGTGCTTGGTGAGTGTCTGAAGGTTTTATCTGCAATCTGAACTGAAATACAAGACAATGTCGTTCATTATTAACCCCGTCCACAGAGGGCGACACCTACTTCACCACCAAACTGCAGGACTACACGGCTGTGGAGAAGGACGAGGTCGTCCTGATGTGTGAAGTCAGCAAACATTCAGCTGAGGTGAAATGGTTGAAAGACGGAAAGGAGATCACTCCATCTAAGAACGTCCTCATCAAAGCGGATGGAAAGAAACGCATCCTGACGGTGAAGAAAGCAGAGAAGGTCAACATCGGTGATTATGTGTGTGACTGCGGCTCTGACAAAACATCAGCCAAGCTCAACATTGAAGGTTTGTTTCCCGTCAATCCTATGATTAATAAAAGTCAGTTCCAGCCAGTAATCTATTCCGTTGTCCCTCTGTCTGCAGAACGTGACATCAAGATTGTACGTCCACTGTATAGTGTGGAAGTCACAGAGACAGAAACGGCTCGATTTGAGACCGAGATCTCTGAGGGCGATGTTCATGGTACCTGGAAGCTTAAAGGAGAAGCCTTGCACCAGTCATCGGTGATTTAAAATGCCTTAGAAAATAGAAAATATAATCATTCACTTTTTGAAAATACTGGTGTCAATTGTTGACTTGTTGACTCTCAATCTCATTTTTTTTTTATTGTACAGGACTGTGAGATTAAGGAGGAAGGCACCAAGCACATGCTTATTCTTTATAATGTTCGCATGGACATGGCCGGCAGTGTGGACTTCAGTGCCGCTAATGCTAAATCCACTGCTCAGCTCAGAGTCAAAAGTAAGATTCAAACCTCAATAAAAAAAAGCCTCTAGACTGGACAGATATATCAATACATTGATTGGCATTTATAGCCTGTTGACATGAAATCATTGCCGTTTGTTACTGGCAATAAATGCTCTCCACATGTGCCAGGATAGTGTTAAGTAGGTGTTTAAAGCTTTTATTGTGACAGATATTTAAGTAGCAGATTGAATCTTTTCAAGCCCGTTTTTCTGCAAGCAAACATGCCACTGTCAAGCCACGTAGCTTAAGCCACATGTAGCACCATCATTATCTTTTTCCTGGAAAATTCCAGCTGGGTGATTGATTGACAGGAACAGATTTCCCGGTCGGGTGTTGTTACAGGGGTGGGACAGTGGCCAATCAGAAGTGTGGGTTATTTTAGTATCCACATGCCATATGTAGAGCAACCCTGTGTGTGATTGGCAGAGACTTAGCGGACCTTCCTCCAAATTTTTTTCTGACCATATACATCTTAAAGAAAGTCAATATGCAAATTACGTAGGCCCCCAGCGCAAGTCTTTCTACTTGTGAATTCCACTTGTCCTGGAGGCTTAGGCTCCACGGCAGTGGCTTGTCAGCGGGAAAGCGAAATGTGGATTTGTAGTTAAGGGATACCTGTGACTTGTGGAACTTGGGGTTGACTAAACATGTCTTCTCCTCAAACCAAAGCACGAGTGATCGGGCTCCTGCGGCCTCTCAAGGATGTTACTGTGACTGCCGGAGAAACCGCAACCTTTGACTGCGAACTGTCTTTTGAGGGCATACCTGTGGAATGGTTCCTTGGGGGTACAAAACTGGAACCAAGCGACAGAGTAAGTCCATTGAGTCTTTATGTACATGCACGTGCGTGATAGTCCTAATCTAAAAAGGACATTTTAGCAAACACTAATTGGTTTCCTAACTGTCAAGATGGTTGACATTTTTGTTGCTAGTATTGAGAATTAAGCATTTTCATGGGGATTTTTCGCAAGTTATGACTGAGATGAAGACCAGTTGACATATTTTAAGGCAAAACAACTCCAACTTCAATTATCTTGGACATTTCGCATGATGTTTTTAACATGTGTGGTTTAAATGTTTTCTTCATATAAGGGCCTGAGGGATCAGGATACCAGTTGAGTATTTGATCTGGGTTTTGAGATACACATAGGACTATTCTGCTCTGCAAGCGTTCCTCCGGTTATTTTTAACTGCTTCAAGACTGTGGCAGGTGGGAGGAGGCCGTTTCTCAAAGCTTTTAAGCATATATGTTTATTAAATCGTTTAAAGTGAAGTATAATCTGCTGTATAATGCTTGTTCTTGATCTATACCTGTTCTCAGGGAAGTCTCAGGGAAAGATCCATATTTTTTGCAAAAGTTCAATCAGCAATGAGATTTTGGTTGTCATATATAACTTAGACATGCATATTTTATTGTACGTACTATAAGTACTATAAAAAAAGTATTACACAAGTGTTATAGTATTAGAAAAAGTACTACATAATACTTCCAATGTATTATGTACTAAAATATAGCACCTGAAAAACTCCCAAAATGCTTTGTTATTTAATCACTGTAGATCTGGAAAAAAGTGTTAAAAAATGCATCAAAATTGGGTTTTAAGCCTAAATTAGTCTTTGCTTAACTTTTCTACAGTTACACAAGCCAAATATAAGTGGGCGATTGGCTCCTAGGTCATAGTTTGGGGCAGTGGGAAAAGCTGAGGTGTGAAATTGAGAATGGTTCCCAGTGCTCAGCTGCTGATGTCTGTTGCAGAGGGGCAGTAAATAGCCTCGTTCACCCAGTTGACACGGGAAGGCTTGATTTATCAATACGTTTGATTCACAGGTGGTGACCCGTGCAGAAGGCAGGACTCACATGCTGACCCTGAGAGACGTCAAGCTGACAGAAGCAGGAGAAGTCAAACTCACCGCAAAAGATTTCCTGACTCAGGCGCAGCTTGTTGTCAACGGTCGGTGCCCATGTTTACATGCAGATCTCTTTTTTTTACTCCATGCTATATTCATAAATGTATATATGGTGATATATAGAGTAAATAATATAATATATAGATATAGAGAATATAGAGTTTATTGGCACAAGTTTTATTAAAACAGAAAATCTCAAGAAAAGCACACATCTTACTTTGATTATTGTTAATAACTAAAAATAGATTAAAAAGTGCTTAGAGCAGTTCTATGGCTATGCAAATTTGGGATATTTATACTAATCTTAACTTATAAAACATCATATATATATATAAATATATATGTATGATAAACATGGTATATAATAATATACTTGAGAATTAATATTTAAAAATTGACAAGAAATTGGCTTTAAAATGTCTGCCTAATATAACAAGTAAATTGATGTTTATCCATGGTACGTCTTGTAATACAGTGAACCTTACAGTTCTAAAAACATGGTGTATATATGTATGTATGAATACATCGTCGTTACATGGGTCGTTATAGCTTAAAAAACAAGATAAAAACATAAAATTATTAACAAATCATCGCCATTGATCTATCCTCAATGTCAGGTTGGAGCTGGTCTACACAACACAAAGAGGGACAATTTTTATGTGAATGTACAGACTAAGTTCTCACGCCTGTTGTATGACGTTTCACATTTTAGAGGAGAAAGACAGATTTGCAAGTTGTTGCTATTAAATAAAAGGGAATACTGTAAAACAAATGTACTAATGTACATCACTAAACATCACTAAAGTACAACTCTTACATTAACATACATTTAAAGAAGTAACTCGAAAACATGTGATCAAAATCCAAACTAATCATTAATTGAGCTACAACAGTAATAAAGGAAAAGGGGAACAAGAACATGGCACTTGCAAAAACAATAAGCATCAACACAAAAACCAAAGCCCATTATCTTTATTATAATTTTTTAAACAAAATAGTGCCATTAATGCACAATGTATGCAATGTAAAATGTCTTTGCACACCAAATATAAACATCCTTTATATAAGAAAGAAAATAGGTTATAAATCAATGTATGATTAAATGTGATAAATCTTATGTTGGTGAACAGAGCCACCAGTGGAGTTCTCCAAACCTTTGGAGGACCAGACTGTGGAAGAGGAAGCCACTGCTCAGTTAGAGTGCGAAGTTTCCCAAGAAAAAGCCGAGGTCAAATGGTTTAGAGATGGACAAGAAATACGCAAAACCAAGAAATATGACATGGTTGTCGATGGCCGTAAAAGAAGACTGGTTATCCATGACTGCACGCTTGATGACTCCCGAACGTATACCTGTGACGCCAAACAGTTCAAGACTTCAGCTTTCCTTAGTGTTGAACGTGAGTCAAGAGAAAGCCAGTCCAATGCTTATTTATAGAATGAGATTTAAATTAATATATGTTCTTTTTATCCACAGCTCCACATGTTGAGTTTACAAAGCCACTTCATGATGTTGAGGTCAAAGAGAAGGAAACTGCTAAATTTGAATGTGAAGTGTCCCGTGAAACTGCAAAGGTTAGCTCGCCTTTGTTATTGGGACTAAACACTTTTCAACCTACAGACTTTTGTGCTTTTAATTTTGATGACAACATTTAGAATTGTATTGTTTGAAACTAAATTTCATGAAAATGTTTAAGGTTATGCATTGCAATTCCTCTGTAATAGGTCCGCTGGTTTAAAGATGGCAATGAAATCAGGAAGAGCAAGAAATATGAGATGATTTCTGAAGGAGTGAAGCGTGTTCTTATCATTAACAAGTCTGTCTTTGACGACGAAGCAGAATATGAATGTGATGCCAGGACTTCCAAATCTTCCGGAATGCTAACTGTTGTTGGTAGGTCCTCGATTTCTATTTTTACCACATTTTTCATTAACATGTTCTAATAATCGGTTGATTTGGTTTCAATAGAGGAAGAAGCTAGATTCACCAAGAACTTGGCAAACGTTGAAGGAACTGAAACTGACATCATCAAACTGATCTGTGAAGTCTCCAAGCCAAGTGCAGAGGTTACATGGTACAAAGGTGACCAAGATATACCTGAAACTGGTAGATATGAACATATTGCAGATGGCAAAAAGAGAATTCTCATCATTAAAAACCTCTGCATGGATGATGCTGGAGAGTACCACTGCAAACTTCCTACCTCACAAACTACCGGAAAACTTCGAATCAATGGTGAGATTTCTCCATCCTTGCTTTCTCTTATGCCTTAAACATACTCTTTGTAGTTTAATTCCTAAATGATCATGTTTTTTGCTTCTTCAGAACTGGCAGCCGAATTCATTACTAGACCTCAAAATCAGGAGAAGGTTGAAGGAGACAAGGCCGAATTTATGTGCTCTGTTTCTAAAGACACATATGAAGTGAAATGGCTGAAAGGAGACAAGGAACTTCAATCTGATGACAAATATGACATAATTTCTGATGGCAAAAAACGAGTTCTTGTGGTGAAGAAGTGTGAACGCAAAGACGAGGGAAGTTTTATCGCCCTGATTGGATCCACAAGAGCTTCAGCTGACCTGACAGTGATTGGTATGTATTGAACTGATTTTCTACACTGTGGCTGGACTTGGATTGACTTGGATTGTGTCTTGTTATTGCAGAAAAGCTTAGAATAATTACTCCTCTCAAAGACATTAAAGCGGGTGAGGGTCAAGAGACCGTTCTGAATTGTGAGGTTAACTCTGAGGATGCCAAGGCAAAATGGCTGAAGAATAATGAGACGATATTTGAAAGTAGCAAGTTCGTCATGACGCAGAAAGACAATGTGTTTTCCTTGAGAATCAAAGACACCCATAAATCAGACGAGGCCAACTATACCATCACACTGACAAACCAACGTGGCGAGCAGGCCAAGAGCTCGGCCAATATGGTCGTACAAGGTATGTCTCAGAATTTACACCTTTAGCTGTAATGTAATGTAGTAAGTAAATACAAGTTGAATTTTGAGGTTTATGTTTTGGTTACTTTTCACAGAGGAAGATCTCCGTATCATTGCTCCTATTGAGGATGTTGACACACAGGAGAAGAAGGCCATCACTTTCTCTTGCAAGGTGAACCGACCGAATGTGACGGTTCAGTGGATGAAAGCCGGTCAGGAGATCACACTCAGCAAGCGTATTCTGTACCGCGTGGACAAGGACAAGCACACGCTGACCATTAAAGACTGCGGCCTTGCAGATGAGGGCGAATACACTGTGGTTGCCGGATCAGACAAATGTACAGCCGAACTGATCATCAGCGAAGCTCCAACTGACTTCACTGCTCAGCTCAAAGACCAAACCATCACAGAGTTTGATGATGCTGAGTTTACGTGTGAACTGTCAAAAGAAAAGGCTGAAATCAAATGGTACAGAGATGGCAGAGAAATCAGAGAAGGACCCAGGTAAAATGTTTCTGACGCCCCTCAGTTACTGTAGTGTTTTTTTATGTTTGAAGATGTGTAACAATCCAGCGGCTTTGTTGTGTAGATATCAGCTGGAGAGAGATGGAAAGACATGCAGACTCCGTATTAAGGAGTGCAGACCTGATGATGAGTGTGAATACGCCTGCGGGGTGGATGACAAGAGAACCAAAGCACGTCTGTTTGTTGAAGGTATTTATGTTTTTTTTCCGAATATGTGATAGATTTTAATGGTCGAATTTTTGATTAAATTGTTTGCTTAAAGCCAGTTTATTCTGGGATGAAATCAAGTGTTTGGTGTGTCACCCTTGATCACGTTTTCCATTGAATGTTGAAAACAAGGAACAAAGACAAAGAAAATTTAACTCTTATTTTTGGGGCTCTCAGAATGCCAGTGCCCATTATTTGCAACTTGAAAATCACATTTGTGAGTTTCTGACAAAATGTGACGTGGCATGTGCTGTAGGTGACGAATTACAGGCAACTATCAATCCCAGTGTGCACCAGGCTTTGTAAATTGGAATAAAGGCATTTCAGTTAAGAAAAAAAGTAAAGTCTTTTCACATTTCTCTTCATAGAAACCCCCGTGGAGATCATTAGACCTCCCACCGACGTGTTTGAACCACCAGGCTCGGATGTTGTCTATGAAGTCGAGCTCAACAAAGACAGAGTTGAGGTGAAATGGTTGAGGAATAACATGACAATTGTTCAGGGAGACAAATACCAGATGATGAGTGAGGGTAAGGTTCACAGACTCCAGGTCTGTGAGATCAGGCCACGTGATCAAGGCGAGTACAGAGTAATTGCCAAGGACAAAGATGCCAGAGCCAAGCTTGAGCTTGCAGGTAAGATGTCTGCATTATCTTACCCTTAATAATAATATATACAGATAATAAAACAAATATTATTTCTTCACAGCCATACCAACAATCAAAACGTTGGACCAAGATTTGGTGACAGATGCTGGAAAGCCCTTTGTCATGGCTGTACCTTACAATGCATATCCACATGCTCAGGCGGAGTGGTTCTACAATGAAATCAGTCTGCCAAAAGACAACGTTCACACATCTTCTGACAGGACAGAGTACCGACTTAAAGACCCGAAGAAGTCTGAAGAAGGCCGCTATAAAATCGCTATCCAGAACAAACACGGAAAAGGAGAGGCTTTCATAAACCTGAAAGTTGTCGGTGAGTGTTTACCTAGTTTGTGCTTTATGCCGGGTGCTCTTGTTTGCTCACGCTTCTGCCTCTTGTAGACGTTCCTGGGCCTGTGAAGAACCTACAAGTGGTGGACACTGCTGATGGAGAAATCAGCATCGCCTGGGAAGAGCCTGAGAGTGACGGTGGAAGCAAGATCTTGGCTTATGTTGTGGAAAGGCGTGATGTCAAACGCAAGACCTGGACTCTAGTCACTGACAGCGCGGACAGCACAGAATATTGTGTAACAGGTTTACAGAAAGACTCCAGATATCTTTTCCGTCTTTGTGCTCGCAACAGAGTTGGAAGTGGACCCAGTGTTGAGACGGATAAAGCTGTACAAGCTAAAAACAAATTTGGTACGCACTTCACATTATTTCTAAATTCTTGTAATATGTAAGTAGTATTTATTCTGGTTGACACATTCATTGTGTATATTTCAGATGTTCCTGAGGCACCACAGAATGTTATTGTCGGCAACGTCAGCAAATTTGCAGCCACCGTGTCCTGGGAGCCGCCAGTTTCAGATGGTGGATCTGAGATCACATCTTATATCATTGAGCTCCGAGACAGAACCTCTGTGCAGTGGTCTGCGGTTATGGTGACCAAACCACATGAACGCACAGCGATCATTAATGATGTCATTGAAAACAAAGAATACATATTCCGTGTCAAGGCTGAGAACAAGGCTGGAATTGGCAAACCAAGTGCCGCCACTAATCCAGTGAAGATAATGGATCCCATTGGTTTGTACTCCTTTGCAAGAACTTGGTTGAAGTCTAGGTTGAACTTGTTAGGAACATATTTCACTTTTTTTGTCTTATATTACAGAGAGACCAAGCCCTCCATTAAATCTAACACACTCCGAACAGACTAAGTACTCTTGCCTGTTGACATGGGAGACTCCTTTAAAGAACGGAGGAACCCCAATTACGGGATACATCATCGAGAGGTGTGAAGAAGGCACAGAGAAGTGGCTGAGGTGCAATGCAAGACTCTGCCAGGATCTTCTCTACAGGGTGAGAGTGCTTTCCTTCTTGTCTTATGTGAACTTGTCTGAGTACTTTATTCAAAGGAGCTCTTAACTTGCCTTTCACAGATATCAGGCCTTAAATTTGGAACCAAGTACAGCTATCGAGTTGAAGCTGAGAATGCGGCTGGACAGTCAGACCCCTCAAACATCGTTGGGCCTGTACTCGCAGATGACTTGCATTGTATGTCAATCTTTTTTCTTTAACTTTAAATGTTCTGTTTTCTCAATCGCATTAACATGCCATTTATCTTGACACAGTTGCACCAACTCTGGACTTAAGTGCATTTAAGGATGGACTGGAGGTTATTGTTCCAAATCCTCTTGCGATCCGTGTCCCGATCACTGGCTACCCTCTACCTACAGCAAAGTGGACCTTCGGTGGAAATGCACTTGTGGCTGGTGACCGTGTTTCCATGGTTACTAAGACCACCTTTACAGAGCTCCTTATCACCCCAAGTGTACGTCCCGACAAAGGCACATACACTTTAACTCTGGAAAATGACGTGACCAGTGTTTCCGGAGAAATTGAAGTGAATGTCATCGGTATGTGGGTTTAGTCCAAAAACATTTGCTTTGTAGATTTTAAAAAAAATATGCAAACCAATCAGGTTGTCTATCCATTTTTGCAGCTTCTCCAAGTGCACCCAGAGACTTGAAAGTTCCAGAAGTTACTAGAAGTCACGTTCACTTGATGTGGGAGGCACCGGATCATGATGGTGGCAGTCCAATTACTGGCTATCAGGTAGAGAAGCGGGATGTGTCCAGGAAAACATGGGTAAAGGTAAGGAACTGGTTAACTTTCTGCCATGTTTGTTTGTTTGTTCAATACATCCTTAACTATTCTCTCTGTACTTTGAAGGTCATGGCAGGACTTCAAGACCAAGAGTACACAGTCACCGATGTTATAGAAGGCAAAGAGTACTTGTTCCGAGTAATCGCCTGCAACAAATGTGGCCCAGGAGAACCGGCTTACATCGATGAACCTGTGAATGTGTCTTCGCCAGCCAGTATGCAACCATAATAATTGCAAAACACAGAGTTACTAATGCCAGGATATATGTTTTAAAGCTTTTATTTCTGTGATTTAAAGCTGTACCAGATCCTCCAGAAAACCTAAAATGGAGAGACAAGTCAGCCAGCAAGATCTTCCTATCCTGGGAGCCGCCCAAGTGGGATGGTGGAACTGGAATTCGAGGATACATTGTGGACAAATGTCAGCGTGGCAGTGATAAGTGGGAACCCTGTGGAGATCCAATGCCAGAACTAAAGTTAGTGTAGTTATTTATTGATTTAACACTGATTAAATGAACTAAAAGACATGTAAGATCTAATAAATTCTACTTACAGGTTTGAAGTGACAGGTCTCATTGAAGGACAGTGGTACGCCTATCGTGTGAGAGCACTGAACAAACTCGGAGCGAGCAAACCGTGTAAGGCCACAGATGAGATCTTAGCCGTTGATCCAAAAGGTGGGAAATAAATTGGATTTATTTTGTATTTTTTATTCATAAATAGACATTATGTTAAATCACATGCCGTCTTTTTTCATTTCACAGAGCCACCAGAGATTCAGTTGGATGCTAAACTTCTGGCTGGTCTGACTGCTAAAGCGGGAACGAAGATTGAACTTCCTGCTGACATCACAGGCAAACCAGAACCTAAAGTTAAATGGACCAAGGCCGATCTAGTACTGAAACCTGATGACAGAATCACAATCGATTCCAAACCTGGCCACTCCATTGTGACCATTGCTAAGACCAAGAGGGACGACACCGCTACCTACATCATTGAGGCAGTAAACAGCAGTGGACGAGCAACTGCGACTGTCGACGTTAATATTCTAGGTGGTTTGACAATACGTTTATTAACAATTGTGTCATCATTTTAAGTCAATCTAAACTTTTTGCTAACCTCATGGTCTGTATTCTCATGTAGTTTCTTTGTGAACAGAGAACACAAGTACTTAATTGCTTTTGTTCTTTCCGCATAAAGATAAACCTGGTCCTCCAGCCGCCTTTGACATCTCTGAAATTACAAATGAATCTTGCCTACTCTCCTGGAATCCACCGAGAGATGATGGTGGCTCAAAGGTGACAAACTACATTGTGGAGCGAAAAGCAGTGGACAGCGAGATCTGGTACAAGTTGTCCTCGACTGTGAAACAGACCACATACAAGGCTACTAAACTCGTCGCTTTCAAGGAGTATATATTTAGAGTTTATGCTGAAAATCAGTTTGGAGTAGGTGTTCCAGCAGAACATGCGCCAATAATTGCAAGATACCCCTTCGGTATGTTATCTAATACCTGTTAAACCTTTCATTGAGATGTTCTAGGAGTTAATATATGCTCAAATGTGTAAATCCTAGAAACTCCTGGAGCTCCATACAAGTTGGAAACCTCTGACATCACAAAGGATGCTGTAAGTCTATCTTGGTATGAGCCTGATGATGATGGTGGAAGTCCTATTACTGGATACTGGGTTGAAAGATATGAGGCCGACCATGACAAATGGATTAGATGCAATAAGCTGCCTATCAGAGACACCAACTTCAGGTGAGAATGTAGCCTGATAAATACGCCAGCTTCTTTTGTGTTATTGTTTCTCGAAGCATCTAAAAAACAATGTTTGTTTGTAGGGTAAAAGGTTTGCCAACAAGAAAGAAGTACAAGTTCCGTGTTTTGGCAGAAAACCTGGCTGGTCCTGGAAAACCAAGCAAAGAGACTGACCAGATTTTAATCAAAGATCCAATTGGTATTTTTTTTTATCAGGAACTGATATTAAGATAATATTTAGGGAAAGTATACTGAAATTAGTTTTTCAATCATTTCAGATCCTCCATGGGCTCCAGGAAAGCCAACTGTGAAAGACGTGGCAAAAACCTCAGCCTTTCTGCAGTGGACTAAACCCGAGCACGATGGTGGTGCTAAGATCGAGTCTTATACCATTGAGCTTCTCAAGAGTGGAACTGACGAATGGGTTCGTGTGGCTGAAGGCATCCTCTCTCCAGAACACTTTCTGAGAGGCCTGATGGAGAAACAGGAGTACTCCTTCAGGGTCAAAGCTGTCAATGCAGCAGGCGAGAGTGAACCTAGCGAGCCTAGTGATCCAGTGCTCTGCAAGGAGAGACTCAGTAAGTCATCCATGTCATTGAAAATGTAATATATATTCCGGTATACATATTCATAATACATATTCCGGGTCAGGGCTTAGAACATGGCAGGAATTGGTAAACCAAGTGCCGCCCTAATCAGAGGTCGGGAACCTTTTTGGCGGAGAAAGCCAAAACACGATATATTTGTAAACATTAAGTGCAAGAAAGTCATACCTAATGTTTAAAACTGAATACAAGTAAATATGCATTTTGTAAAACCAATATAAAATGCCGAACAACAAGTCTCTCAACTCGTTTTGATAACACTGATATTATATGTAAAATGTCTTCTCACTCATGTGGCTCGTTTTCAACTATTATTTCTGACAAATCAAACGTGCAGTCTAGAAACACGGTTGTGTCCCCGTATCCCAGCAATCAGGCTTGTGCACCAAGAGCGTGTTGGCTCGGCATGAACGTGTGTGTTGGCGAGAGTGACGTTTGCTAGACGCGTGTTACTTCATGCGTAACATTAAAAACGAAACAAAATGCTTAGAATTTCACTTGTTTTTTTTTAATGAATTTATTTCATATATTTGATATTTAAATCTGGTTGAAAACATTTTTCAAAACTTTTGTCTGCGAGCCAGATGCAGCCACCAGATGCCATATATGGCTTTCGAGCCATAGGTTCCCGACCCCTGTTCTAGATCATATCGGAATAAAAATCTGCTAACCGCAAAAACTTTTACAATTGTTTTATTCACTGTACTGCAATGTCATTTTTTAATCAAATCTATGAATCGATCTAGTGTAAATCTAAGTTCATCCAAAACTTTCTCAATGTCATTTTTATTTATTAATCATTTATAAAAATAATCATGAAATGTATTTAATAACCAAGTTAGATTTAAATTGGTTAAATTGCAGTGTTTAAACATTTGTTCTAAGAAACTTTATTTACTTAATACACAAAGCACTTGCTAAAATGTATTTTTCCTGCAGATCCTCCATCCCCACCAAGATGGCTCGAGGTGGCAACAAGCAGCAGAAACAGTGCTGAACTGAAGTGGACCGCACCTGAGAGGGACGGTGGATCTCCCGTCACAAACTACATTATTGAGAAGAGAGATGTCAGGCGCAAGGGCTGGCAGGCTGTGGACACCACGGTGAAGGAGCTGAAATACACGGTCACCCCGTTGAATGAGGGCTCCCTTTACGTTTTCCGTGTGGCCGCTGAGAACGCAGTTGGGCCTAGTGAATACTGTGAACTGGTGGATTCTGTTCTTGCCAAAGATACGTTTGGTAAGTCTTCACTTCTTATCATTTTAGATATTTATTCTAAAGTGATCCACATCTCTCCCCTGCTCGATTCTCACAGGTACCCCTGGACCTCCATATAACCTGACTGTCTCTGAGGTGTCCAAGACTCATGTTGATCTGAAATGGGATGCTCCTCAAAATGATGGCGGAAGACCTGTTTTGAGGTAGTTCAATCAATCTTCAAAGTAAAAATACTTATATGGATTTTAGAAATCTAGTTCACGTGATTGAGACAGTTTTGTGTGTGTGCAAAATATGTGCCACGGTGTAAACGTGTTATTTCTATGTATTATAGATATGTAATTGAGAAAAAAGAGAAACTTGGAACTCGATGGGTGAAATCTGGAAAGACTTCAGGTCCAGACTGCCATTACCGAGTGACTGATGTAATTGAGGGAACTGAAGTGCAGTTCCAGGTCAGAGCTGAGAACGAGGCTGGTGTTGGCCACCCTAGTGAACCTACAGATATTGTGGTCATTGAGGACCCAACAGGTACACAGATTTTAAGCATATTGATTAACTATTTATGACCATCAATCTGAGCCTGACAACCCGCAGAAGGAATAAAGTCGCTTTTTTGGGGTGAAGATTCATTGTGTACGTTTTTGATGGAATTCATTGTCTTCTCAGGTCCACCATCACCACCTCAGGAGTTGCATGTCACAGAGGCTGCCAGAGATCATATCTGTATTTGCTGGAAAGCTCCGGAGAGGAATGGAGGAAGTCCTATTATTGGCTACCACATCGAGCTCTGTGAGACAGGAACTGAAAAGTGGATGAGGGTTAACTCTCGTCCGGTCAAAGACCTGAAATTCCGAGCTGGAGACGAGGAAGGAATCGTTCCTGAGAAGCAGTACACCTTTAGAGTCAGTGCTGTTAATTCTGTTGGCGCTAGCGAGCCTTCCGACATCTCGGAGAATGTATATGCCAAAGATTCTGACTGTAAGCAACTCACCCTCCCATTTGTGTTATTATTTTGAAAGATTTTGTTCAAACGTTTTTGAATGTGTTTTGTTTTTCATCCTGCAGGCAGCCCAACACTTGAGTTCCAAACCAAGGATGTTGTTTTCATAGAACATGAAAAGATGCATCTTCCCATTCCTTTCAAGGCTGTTCCTTCACCCAAAATTACATGGCACAAAGATGGAAATGAACTGAAGGCTGACGACAGAACCGCATTCAGATCCGAGTACCTTGCCTGCCATCTGGAAATTCCGAGCTGCTTACATGCTGATGCTGGGCAGTATAAAATTACGCTGGAGAACAGAAATGGTTCAGCAAGCGCAACGATAAATGTTAAAGTTGTTGGTAAGTTAATTCTGACACCAATTGTATGAAAAGAAATGAAGATGACTGCTGTATTCAAAGCTCAAATGATATTGTGACATTTTAGGTCTTCCTGGACCATGCAAGGAAATTGTCGCCAGTGAGATCACCAAGAACTCTTGCAAGATGACTTGGGATCCTCCAGATTATGATGGTGGTAGTCCTGTGATCCACTACGTCTTGCAGCGCAGAGAAGCAGGCAGAAGAACCTATGTCAATGTCATGTCTGGAGAGAACAAGCTAACCTGGCAGGTTAAAGATCTCATTCCAAATGGAGAGTATTACTTCCGTGTCAGAGCTGTGAATAAAATTGGTGGTGGTGAATTCCTTGAGCTTCGCAACCCTGTGATTGCTGAAGATCAGAAGCGTAAGTCTATATCCATAAATGTTAGCGTCTAGTGTCTGATTTTGAGAGGCCTGAATTCATGTTGCCTTTTTGCCTCAAACAGAACGCCCTGATCCTCCTGTTGATGTGGAAACGCACAATCCCACGTCGGAGACTGTTACCCTCACCTGGAAGCCTCCCATGTACGATGGTGGAAGCAAAATTATGGGCTACATTCTGGAGAGGATCGTGAAAGGAGAAGAGAATTTTGAGAGATGCAATGATTTCCTGGTCCCTGTGTTGTCCTACACAGTGAAAGGATTAAAACAAGGAAAACAATATCAGTTCCGTGTCCGTGCAGAAAATGCAGCTGGTGTTAGCGATCCGTCTCGCAGCACGCCTTTGATCAAAGCCATTGATAACGTTGGTATGTATTCAATAGACCAGTGGTGTTTATACATTATAAATGTACCATGCAATGATTTCAGTTGTAAAATCAATTTAATTTGCATTCAATTTTTTTCAATTAATTGGATTACATAATTGTCCCTTTGATTTTCCTCACATTTCTTCTCGCCCTTTAGAACGACCAAAGGTATTTCTCAGTGGAAGTCTGCAATCAGGCTTGGCTGTCCGACGTGGCGAGGAAATCCGTATCGATGCTAACATTTCTGGATTCCCTTACCCTCAAATTACATGGATGAGAAACAATTCAACAATTTGGCCTGAACCATTGAAGAAGAGACCAGAAAAGCCCATTAAGAAGAAGGAGAAAGAAAAAGACAAAGAAAAGGAGAAAGAAAAAGACAAAGACACAGAAAAAGACAAAGAAAAAGACACGGAAAAAGACACAGAAAAAGACAAAGAAAAGGCCATAGAAGAAGAAAAGAAAGAGGAAGGCAAAGTGTTGACAGATGCAGACAAGGAAAAAGAAGAGGGTAAGGAGAAGAAGGAAGAAGAGAAGAAAGAGGAAAAAGTGGTCGAAGAACCCGAGGAGCCGGAAGAAGCATACCACCCAAGCTTGAACGAGCGCCTTACTCTCGAAACTAAGAGAAGGGGTGAATCCTATATCATTGTGAAAGATACTATAAGAGGAGATCATGGCGTCTTCACAATAAAAGTGGAAAACGACCATGGTGTTGCGTCTGCGATCTGTGAAGTCAATGTGCTTGGTAATGCTTTTCTTGATTTTACATTTCAGATTTTCACATTGTTCTAGATTTGTGTAACTTTTTGCTTCACGCATTCGATGCATTTAATTTATAGTGCAAAAAAATTACTATATTTTAAAAAATGTATTAAAAAACTGTTTTCTTTCACTTATCAGACACGCCTGGACCTCCAGTTAATTTCAAATACGAAGAAGTACGCAAAAACTCAATTCTTTGTGTTTGGGATCCTCCTCTGGATGATGGTGGTAGTGAAATACTTAACTACACATTGGAAAGGAAAGACAACTCCAAGGCTGAGCTCGGATGGACCTCTGTGACATCAATTCTCAGAGGCTGCAAGTTTTTAGTGACAAAGCTGATCGAGGGCAAAGAATACATCTTCCGTGTCACCGCGGAGAACAAGTATGGTCCTGGAACACCATTTGTCTCCAAACCAGTCATTGCAAAGAATCCTTTTGGTATTACATTTGTCTCTTGCATGACTGAACATAAAATACTGAGGTACATCATTTCTGTCTATTCTAATATTGATAATTGTTTGCCTTTTCACTTTAGAGCCACCAGAGGCTCCAGAGAAACCCGAAATCAAGGACGTCACAGCCAGCAGCATGCTGGTAACATGGACAGAACCCAATGACAACGGCAGTCCCATTGAGGGATACTGGCTAGAGAAGCGTGAAATCAACAGCACACACTGGGCGAGAGTCAATCGTACTATTGTGCCTGACCTGGAGATTAACGTAGAGGGTCTGCTGGAAGGTCTGACTTACATTTTCAGAGTTTGTGCTGAAAACAAAGGTGGAACTGGAAAGTTCAGCCCTCCGTCAGAGCCTAAAACTGCACAGCAGCCAATCAGTAAGTTATACTACAATTACCTAAAGACCTTTTAAAAAGCATCCACATATAAAAAATACTTCTTCATAAAATGTCAATGACTTACGGTATATTAATTGTGACACTTAGTGCCCCCTGGTCCACCAATTCCAAGGATTGTGGACACCACAGACTATTCAATTGAAGTTGAATGGGACCCACCTACCGACAACGGTGGCGCAGAAATCTTTGGATATCACGTTGACAAAGTTGTTGCTGGCACTAAAGACTGGTCACGATCAACTGAGCGACCATGGAAGAATCGGACATTCACAGTGGTTGGCGTCAGAGAGGGAGCCAAGTATATTGTTCGTGTCGTGGCAGTCAATAGTGCGGGTGAAGGTGAACCTGGCTTTACAGATGCTATAATTGTGAGAAACCCTGCAGGTAAATCGAAATTTTGCTGTTGATTTAGTTCTTTTTGCCACAGGAGAATGTTTAACACTTGTCTTTTTGCAAAAACAGAGCCTCCAGTGATTGAGCTGGATCTGTCAGTCAGAAACGGTGTTGTTGTCAGAGCTGGGGAGATGCTAAGGATTCCAGCACATGTGACTGGTAGGCCACCTCCATCCTTGAAATGGACCAAGGATGATGGCGATTTAGAAAAAGAACGAATGGAGATTGAAGAATCTGGACAAGACAGCACACTTGTAATCAAAACCACCAAGAGAGGTGACCATGGCAAATATCAAATCCAAGCAGCGAACCCAAGTGGAATTAAATCTGCATCAACCAGGGTTGAAGTTATGGGTAAGTCCTTGTTAATGGAAACATTTATTTTAATAGTTGACCGGATCTCTCAATGTATTTGGATTTATATAGAAATGTTTCAATGAATTCTAACTTTTGGTGAAGCTTAAATTATAAAAGAATCATCTATTACACAGCATAACTTACACACATTTATAGTTTAATAATATACAACAGCACAGAAGGACAAGTAACGGTGACATGTTGACCTCGCGGAAAGATTTACTGTGGATTTAAGTCCTTCACTAATCTTTTTCCACACATGATTTAAGTTCTTGTTTGCAAGAATCTGCAGTAGACCTTTCTGTGAGTGTGAAAAATATGGAAGTAGATTCATAACTTGCGTCACGTGTCTCAGTAGCATGACGGATTAATGAATTTGTTAACTTACATTGGCGATTGTCATCGCTTTGTTGTTGAAGCACTAGCTTTTTATACTGGCATATTTTCTCAGTTTTAACATCTGACAAAAACATCTTTCCTCAGATGTCCCTGGACCAATTCTTGATCTCAAGCCTGTTGTAGTTACAAGAAAGCTCATGATGTTGAATTGGTCTGATCCCGATGATGATGGTGGAAGTGATGTAACAGGATTTATTATTGAACGAAGAGAGCCTAAGATGCACACATGGAGACAGCCCATCGAGACGCCTTCATCCAAATGTGAGATTGTAGGCATTATTGAGGGACAAGAATACATTTTCCGTGTTGTGGCAAAGAACAAGTATGGTTGCGGACCCCCTGTTGATCTTGGACCAATTCGTGCAGTTGATCCTCAAGGTAGGTTCTTATTCCAAATTCACAAATCACAATCAAGACATCCAAGTGTAAGCTTTTATTTTTTTGCAGGTCCCCCAACATCTCCTGAAAAGTTCCATTATACTGAAAGAACTAAGTCCTCAGTTACCATTGAATGGAGGCCACCTCGTAATGATGGTGGAAGTCCGATCATTGGTTATATAATTGAGAAAAAGCGCCAAGATGAAGCTGCCTTCCAGCGCATTAACCCAGAGCTGTGTACTGTTCAAATTATGACAGTGGAGAACCTTGATGAGATGCACGTGTATGAGTTCCGCGCAAAGGCTGTTAATGCGATTGGTGAAAGTGATCCCTCAATCACCATGACTGTTGTCATTCAGGACGATGAAGGTTGGTTACAAAAGCTCTTACCAGTCTTACATCTTTATTAGCAATTGTCTAGTAAATATGTGCATAATTGAATCTCAATTTGTCAATACAGTTTCTCCAACACTCCGTATGCTGAAGCACTTCAAGGGTGACTTGATTCAGGTTAGAAAAAATGAACCTGTTGAGATTCCAGCTGAAATCACTGGCTTGCCAATGCCAAAAGTTGAATGGCTGAAGGACGATGTTGTCATTGAAACGCCAACCGAGAAACTTCTGATGGAAACAAAAGAAATTAACAGGCTGACCTCACATACAAAACTCTCAATCTCCAATGTTGCAAGACTCGACAAGGGCACTTACACCGTTTCCGCATCAAACCGTTTGGGAACAGTCACTCATTCCGTCACAATAGAAGTTCTGGGTACATCTTTTTTTTTTTTTTTTTCAGACTTTACTCACATGTTATCCTATTTGGCTCGTATAATAAAGCCATTGATGCTTTTTAAAATCCCAATGATGACTTTTTTTTGTAGATCGTCCTACACCTCCAAGAAATATCGCTGTGTCAAGCATCAAAGCCGAGTCTTGTCTGCTTACCTGGGACGCTCCACTGGATACTGGTGGCAGTGAACTTACCAACTACATTGTTGAGATGATGGACCTTAATATTGAAGAGCCTGAAAAGGCTGAGTGGTTGCCAGTTACTAAAACAATCATCGAGAAGAGATATGGAGTAAGGCGAATTCAGTGTTTACTTTTTAATGACTTCAACAGTTTGATATGAAAACATAAAGTTTTGTTTTATGTAGACGAGTAAAGTCAATGTCATTTACAGGTGTGGAACTTGGCAACAGATGGCAAATATAAATTCAGGGTAAAGGGTGAGAATAAATATGGAATCAGTGAGGCCTGTGAAACTGAAGACGTTCTGATCAAGGATCCGTTAGCACTCCCTGGCCCGCCTGAGAAAGTTGCCATCGCTGAATACTCAAAGGCCCATATGCTGTTAACATGGGAGCCACCCAAGGACAGCGGAGGTTCTTCGATTACTGGTTACTGGCTGGAGAAGCGTGAAAAGGGCACTTCATACTGGTCTAGGGTGAATAAAGTTTTGGTCTCCAAACGAGGCATGAAGGGCTGGGAGTACCAGGTCACCCGTCTCATTGAAGGAACCGAGTATGAATTCCGTGCAATGGCAGCCAATTCTGCTGGGATTGGACCACCAAGTGCAATCTCTGAGTCTGCCATTGCTGATGACCCACTGAGTAAGTGCCTTCATTTAATATATTGGTATTGTCTTTAAATAAGTAAGATGCATTTGACAGAATATTTCTTAAAATTTTAATATTTGCACATTTTTTCCCCAAATAGCACCACCTAGCATGCCAGCAGCGCCTGAGATTGCAGACAAAACCAAGCATAGTGTCACTCTCGCTTGGACTCCACCAGCTAAAGATGGTGGTCGTCCCATCAAAGGTTACATCATTGAAATTCAGGATGAAGGAACATCTGAGTGGGCAAGGATTAATGACGCAGAAAATCTGCATCCCAGCACCGTGTTCACTCTTCCAAATCTCCAGGAGCTTAAGAAGTTCCGTTTCAGAGTTATTGCCGTAAATGAAATTGGCGAGTCTGAGCCAAGCCCGAGAACCACAGAAGTTCGCATTGAAGATATTCAAAGTAAAGTGGAAGTCTTTGTTCAGAATTAGTTTGAATAGACAAAATATTTTCAGATAAAATTACATTAAACTTGAGTGTATGCACTCTCTTTGTTTTACAGCTGCACCAAAGATCTTTATGGATATCAGTGCCCATGATCTTCTATGTGTTCGTGCTGGAACTCCATTTAAGATTCCTGCTACTATCACCGGACGTCCCGTTCCCAAAGTTGTGTGGGAATTTGATGGTAAGGCAAAGACAGAAAAGAAAGATCGTCTCCATACCTTGCCAGTGGATTCCCAGGTGACATAATATTTTTTAATTATTTTATGTATGCATTAAAAAAAATAGAATATTGATTTATTTTGTGTGTGTGTGTGTGTGTGTTAGGTTGAAGCTACTGATAACACCTCGACTGTTTCAATTCCTGTGAGTTTGAGAAGCCACTCTGGGAGATACACCATTACAGCCAAAAACAAATCAGGACAGAAACATGTCAATGTCAGAGTAAATGTGCTTGGTGAGTGCATCGTTGTAATACGTGTTATAACTTTATGATTCAATTTACTCAGCAAGTGACTGTTTTTCTTCTAGATGTCCCTGGTGCACCCAAGGAGCTCAAAGTTACTGATGTCACCAGAACCACAATGAGACTTATTTGGAAACTGCCAGATAATGATGGTGGTGAGCGAATCAAGAGTTACTTTATTGAGAAAAAAGCTGTGAATGGAAAGGCCTGGACAACAGCCAACGCTACTTGTGCCAGCATGGCTTTTGTCGTGCCCAACCTCCTTGAAGGACAGGATTACCTCTTCCGTGTCCGGGCAGAAAATCGTCTTGGTTTTGGTCCTTTCACAGAGACTACAGAACCTGTCAGGGCAAGAGATCCAATATGTAAGTTGATCTAGCAAACATTTGTGAAACTGTGGAAGTAATTTAAAAAAAAACTAACTGTGAAAAACATCTTTTTTTTTCTCCCCAAAGATCCACCTGATCCTCCTACAAAGGTGAAAATTAATCTTGTTACCAAGAACACAGTGACCCTGTCATGGGAAGCTCCCAAGAATGATGGTGGTGCTCCAGTGAAGCATTACATTATTGAAAGGCTGAGCTGGGATACCAGTGGTCCACAAAAAGAGACATGGAAGCAGTGTAACAAGAGAGATGTTGAAGAGACGTCCTTCATTGTTGAAGACCTAAAAGAAGGTGGCGAGTACGAGTTTCGAGTGAAGGCTGTAAATGAAGCTGGCCCAAGTAGACCTTCCGTCACAGCTGGACCTATTGTCATTAAGAACCAAACATGTAAGTCAAAAATATTTCCTTACACTTTATACATCTTCCAATCTCAACGTTTTGTTTTTTTGTTTGTGTGGAATAGGTGCTCCAAGTATTGAGCTGCGAGAGGCATTAGAAGGCGCTGAAGGATTTGATGTCAATATCGTTGCTAGGATTCAAGGCTGTCCTTTCCCATCTCTCGTCTGGGACAGGTCTCCCATAGACAAGCCTGACGACAAAACATCTGTCCAGTATGACAAGCATGTGAACAAACTGGTGTCTGATGATAAATGCACACTGTTGATTCAGCAGTCAAAGAGAGATGACAGTGCAGTGTACAATCTCACAGCCACCAATAACTTGGGTACAGCCACCAAATCCATCAAACTTACAGTTTTGGGTAAGTCTACTGCCAGTTTTGCACTAGTATGCTCATTCAGTATTCCGATGAGTGTTCTACGTATTTTCTCTTTCTAGGTCGGCCTGGTGTGCCTATTGGTCCCATCAAATTTGGAGAGGTTTTTGCTGAAAGGATTGGCCTCTCCTGGAACCCACCCACTGATGACGGTGGCTCCAAAATTACCAACTATGTTGTTGAAAAGCGAGAGGAAAACCGAAAAACATGGGTCCATGTATCAAGTGATCCAAAGGAGTGTCAGTACACTGTACAGAGATTGACAGAGGGCCATGAGTATGAGTTCAGAGTCATGGCTCAAAATAAATATGGAGTTGGTCCCCCGTTATACAGTGAACCGGAAAAAGCACGCAATCTCTTCAGTAAGTTTCTGAAATGTTCTTGTGGAAAACTGTTTTTCTTTTTCACTTTACATAGATATTTATATTTTATATATTTCATATGCAATATTTTATAATGTAAATAATAGTTTTGTTTTGTGTATTCATTCTATTTCATGTACTAGTGTCTGTAATGTATTTGTGCCAGAGATAGAATGCTGGACATAGTTAATTCTAGAAACAGAATTGGACATATAAATTCAATCTCAATTCTCTGAATCATCATAATAATAATCTTTGGTTAATACATTTAAAATGCAGTGATAATTAAGTCTAATTTGTTTTTTTTTTTTTTGGTATAACGATTCCAAATTTTGTTCTTTTTGGTCACTAATAATTTTTATTTGACTCCACCACAGCTGTGCCAGGACAATGTGAAAAACCAACCGTCACAGATGTTTCCCTGGAATCAATGACTGTCAACTGGGAACAGCCTGAATATGACGGTGGTTCTCCCGTAACTGGTTACTGGCTGGAACGCAAGGAAACTACAGGAAAGCGCTGGGCAAGAGTAAACCGGGACCCTATTCGTATCATGCCACTAGGTGTCACGCACAATGTCACTGGTCTTACGGAAGGAGCAATATACCAATTCCGTGTTATTGCGATTAATGCTGCTGGATGTGGCCTTCCCAGCCTGCCTTCTGACCAGGTTACGTGCAGGGATCCTGTTGGTATGTGCTTTTCTCCAGACTTGGACTGTCACATTTTAATGGAAATATATTTGAAACCTGTCTATCCTTTATTTTAGCACCACCTGGAATCCCTACACCAAAAGTAACCGATTGCACCAAATCAACAGTTGATCTTGAATGGATTCCTCCTCTCAATGATGGAGGTTCTAAGATCACAGGCTATTTTGTAGAGTACAAAGAAGAGGGACAGGAAGAATGGGAGAAAGTAAGTTTTCTATGTTTTTGAATGCTTTTATACGAAAATATTTGTCTGGAAGCAATACAACAATGCAAAAAGTAAATAAATGAACTGAGTAGATCATTAATTAATAAAGAAGTATTCAAGAAGTGATCCCGCTACGTGGGCCTTCAGAAGAACCTGACGGCCCACCACTGGTTGATATGTGTTTTGGAGAGTGGAATGTATAACCGGATTTGTTCCTTTTTATTTTAGGTTAAAGACAAGGAAATCAGAGGTACCAAGTTTGTTGTCCCTGGCCTTAAAGAGCTTGGACTGTACAGATTCAGAGTAAGAGCAGTAAACGCCGCAGGAGTTGGAGAACCAGGAGAAGTTGCAGAAGTGATTGAAATCAAAGACAGAACAAGTATGTCGCACTATAACCGTTATAGCCTTTTCTGTAGTTTTAGTAAGCGTGGTTTCCTATCTTTTCTTTTAGTTGCCCCTGAGGTAGATCTTGATGCAACAGTCAAGGAAAAGATTATCGTTCATGCTGGGGGAGTTATCCGCATCCTGGCTTACGTGTCAGGGAAGCCTGCACCAGAGATTTTTTGGAACAGAGATGATGGTGATTTACCAAAGGAGGCTACAGTTGAGACAACTGCTATAAGTTCTGCTTTGGTCGTCAAAAACTGTAGAAGACACCATCAAGGCATTTATACCTTGACAGCAAAGAATGCCGGTGGAGAGAGAAAGAAGGCAGTCATTGTTGAAGTGTTGGGTAATTTTACTCTCATTGCAATTCTAAATTATGCAATAGGTTTGAAACAATATTGTCAGATGTTCTTCAACCACTACATTTCATCATAGATGTTCCTGGTCCCGTGGGTCAGCCTTTCTCTGGAGAAAACCTCACCAATGACTCCTGCAAATTGACCTGGTACTCCCCTGAAGATGATGGTGGTTCTGCAATCACTAACTACATCATTGAGAAACGTGAAGCTGACCGCAGAGGCTGGACTTCAGTGACATATACAGTCACAAGGCATAACGCAGTTGTTCAGGGTCTGATTGACGGCAAGGGCTACTACTTTAGAATTGCTGCCGAAAATATTATTGGGTTAGGTCCATTTAGTGAAACCACAGCGCCTGTTGTCATCAAGGATCCAATCTGTAAGTCTTGTTTTTTCAAATGTATGAAGATTTGATGAATGCCTTGTCCTTTTTGAATTAAAACCTTTTCATGTTTAAAAACCCTAGCTGTTCCTGAGCGACCTGAAGATCTAGAGGTGACATCTCTAACAAATGATTCCATCAGTGTTGCATGGAGACCTCCAAAGTATGATGGCGGGTGCGACATCACGAGTTATGTTCTTGAAGTTCGTCTCATTGGACAAGACAACTTCAGCCGCATTGCTGCAGATGACAAACTGATGGAGCGTAAATTTACCCATGTTGGTCTTAAGGAAGGTTCTTCATATGAATTCAGAGTTAGTGCTGTGAATCAAATTGGTCAAGGCAAACCATCGTTCAGCACCAAACCAGTTACATGCAAGAAAGAATTTGGTAAATAACTACGACTATTACCTAGTTACTGTCGTTATTAGCTAGCTCATTAAAATAACATGTTTTTGTCATATTTTCTAGAACCACCATCTCTTGACCTTAGCTTCCGGGACAAGCTTGTTGTTCGTGTTGGAGAAAAGTGCATCATTCAAAGCCAATTTGGTGGCAAACCTGCACCAACAATAAAGTGGTTTAAAAATGACGAAGAGCTTCAACCAAATGAAGAAATTGCCCTGACAAGTGCAAAAAACACGTTGTGCTTATCTATTGAAAAAGCAAAGCGTGATCACAGTGGAAAATACACTGTCATTTTGGAGAATTGCATTGGTTCACGGAAGGGCATATGCACTGTCAATGTTGTCGGTACGAACTTGTTAACTTTGTTAGCTATTTTATAGCTTTATTTTTTTGCAATTGATAAAGACCTTTTATGTTCTGTTTTTAGACCGTCCACAGCCTCCTGAAGGCCCTGTTATATTTGATGAGATCTACAGGAATCATGTTGTCATTTCTTGGAACCCTCCTCTGGATGATGGTGGATGTGCTGTTTCCAACTACATTGTGGAGAAGAGGGACACAAATAGGGATCTTTGGATGCCTGTTACAGAATCTTGCACAAGAACAACATGCAGAGTCCCAAAACTGATCGAGGGCAGAGAATACATCATAAGAATCTGTGCGCAGAACATCCATGGCATAAGTGATCCATTATTTTCAGCTGAGACAAAAGCAAGAGATGTTTTCAGTAAGTAAACATTGGGATAAATGGTTTTAAAATGACATATTGGTCAAGGATTATGACAACGTTTTCAAATTCCCAATACGTACAGAGGTTCCAGATGCTCCGTTGGCACCGGTGGTAAAGGAAATCTACAAAGACACATCGCTGATTTCATGGACTCCGCCAGCGGATGGAGGAAAGCCCATCACGAATTATATCGTTGAAAAGAAAGAGACAAAGGCCAACATGTGGTCTCGAGCTGGAAAAGGACGCATTTTCCCAAGCACAGAATACTGGGTTCCTGATCTTCTTAAGGGCTGTGAATATGAATTCCGTGTAATGGCGGAGAATGTGGTTGGTGTTGGTGATCCCAGTCCAGCCTCAAAGCCCATTTATGCCAAGGACCCTATTGGTATACATTATACGCTGCTGGGATTTTTTTTTTTTACTTATAAAGCAAAATGAGCCTAATTAATATTAATGTTTGCTTTTTCTCTCCAGTGATTCCAAGCCCTCCTGTGCAACTGAAAGCAATTGACAAGACAAAGGAGTCCGTCACTCTTTCTTGGCAGCCCCCTAAAGACTTTGGTAGAGGCAAAATCTTTGGCTATCTTCTTGAGTATCAGAAAGCTGGTGATGAAGAGTGGCTTCAAGTTAACCAGACACCCGATTCCTGTCAAGAAACTACTTTCAAGGTTATCAACCTTGAGGATGGTGCTCTTTATAGATTTAATGTGAAAGCTGTGAATGCTGCTGGGGTGTCAGATCCGGCGTACATCCCTGAACCTGTTCGAGCACAAGACCGATTTGGTAAATAGTGCATCCTGAATTGTAGAATTTCAGTACACATGATAAAGTGTTTCCTCCAGTTACTACTTTTTAAAATCTCTCTTTTGCCATACAGAACCCCCAGAACTTCAGATAGATTTGGGAATGCCACGTGAGGTCAAAGCAATGGCAGGAACCCATATTAACATCATTGCTGGTGTCAAGGGAATGCCTTTCCCAAAAGTCACATGGAAGAAAAATGAGGAAGATATTCCTCCAAGAGCTGAAATTGAGACCTCTGGATCAACAACCAAGCTAGAGATGCGTTATTGTACTCGTGAAGATTGTGGAGATTACACACTCAATGTTGAAAATGCAGCTGGATCAAAGACGGCTACATGCACTGTGCTTGTTCTCGGTAAAGTTGAAAAAACAGCTTTTATGTTACAATTCATAAAACACAAAGTATTATATACAAATTCAAGAATCCTTGGTAATATTTGTTCCTTTGTTTTTAAAGATAAACCTGGGCCGATTCAGCATCTGAGAGTGTCTGATGTCCGAAGTGATTCTGCCCAGCTTTCTTGGAAAGATCCAGAAGATAATGGTGGCGCACGCATCACTAACTTTGTTGTTGAAAAGAAGGACGCAGCATCTGCACAATGGGTCCCTGTCTGCTCTTCATCTAAAAAACGCAGCATGATGGCAAAACACTTGATTGAAGGAACAGCCTACATGTTCCGAGTAGCAGCCGAAAATCAATTTGGAAGAAGTGAATATGTTGAGACAACAAAAGCCATTAAAGCCATGAATCCACTTTGTGAGTATGAAATTACTATCACTCAACAATACAGTTTTCCTTCGGTAGTGTGGCTAAACTAACAAAATTTAACTTTTTTTAGTCCCACCTGGACCACCAAAAGACCTGCATCATGTAGATGCTGACAAAACAGAGGTATGGCTCCAGTGGAACTGGCCTGATCGCACAGGCGGAAGTGACATCACAGGGTTCTTGGTTGAATATCAAGAGGAAGGTGAAAGAGACTGGATAATATTCAAGACTGTCAGCATTCCCGAGTGTCATGTCACCGGATTGGAAGAAGGGAAAACATACAGGTTTCGTGTTAAGACAGAGAATGCAATTGGTCTGAGTCGACCTGACACAACCGTGCCCGTTCTTTGTCAGGAAAAACTAGGTTCGGTTTTATCAAAACAATTTTTTATTTATTATAATTATGATTTGTAATAATTGTTGTACTTTTGTATTCTCCCTAAATTTACAGTTGCACCCATTGTTGAAGTTGATGTGAAGTTAATCGAGGGAATCATCGTTAAGGCTGGAAGTACAATCCGATTGCCTGCGATTATGAGAGGCCTTCCAGTTCCCACTGCAAAATGGATCATTGATGGAGAGGAACTCAAGAGTGAAGGAAACATCAAAATCGACACGGATAACTTTTCCACTGTTCTTAATATTGCTGATTGCACAAGAAATCACACCGGGATCTATATTCTCACAGTGTCCAACTCGGCAGGAAGTAAGACTGTTTCTCTGAATGTCACAGTCCTTGATGTGCCGGCTGCTCCTGTAGGTCCGGTTAATATAATTGAAGTGACTCCTGACTCAATGGAAATTGACTGGCGTCCCCCCAAAGATGATGGTGGAAGCCCTGTGACAAACTATATTGTTGAGAAGAGGGAATCCAAAAAGGAAACCTGGGGAGGAGTAAGCTCCGGAAGCACAGCAACAAGACTCAAAATTTCCAGACTTCAGCAAGGTGTTGAGTACGTTGTAAGAATCCGTGCAGAGAACAAAATGGGAATCGGTGCAGCCCTTGAAAGTGCACCAACGGTAGCCCGACACCAATTTGATGCTCCTGCCCATCCTGGAAAACCAGTTGCATCTGATCTGTCTGAAGATGCCCTCACACTTGGATGGACAATGCCACTGTTTGATGGAGGTAGCCCAATAAGTGGTTACATTATTGAAAGAAGACACAAAGGAGGCAAATGGATCAGAGTAAATAAGACGCCTTGCAAGGACCTTCGATACAGAGTGCTTGGACTTTTTGAGAGTAATGAATATGAGTTCAGAGTATTTGCTGAGAATATTGCTGGCTTTAGTGGACCATCACCAATCTCAGATCCTGCTAAACCTTGCAGACCTATTACTGTTCCAGGTCCTCCTGTCAATCCAAAGATTAAAGACTACAGTTGCTCATATGCTGAGTTAGTTTGGATCAGACCCACTAAGGATGGAGGTAGTCCAGTCTTAGGTTATATTATTGAAATACAGAAAGGAGGAGCTGAATGGGAAAAGGTTAATAAAGATGACATGATAAAGCAGTGTGCTTATAGAGTCAAAGGACTGACAGAAGGAACTGAATACAGGTTCCGCATTAAAGCTGTCAACATGATTGGAGAAGGTGAGGTAAGAGAAATCCCTGAGACAGTTATTGCAAAAGACATCCTTATCCCACCAGAAATTGAGATGGATGCCACATGTCGTGAACGAGTAACAGTCCGTGTTGGCCATAACATTAATATCGTTGGATATGTTAGAGCAAGACCTGATCCTGAAATTCTTTGGACTAAAGACGAAAATGTTTTGGAACGGGACAAACGCACTACTCTGGCTAACAATTTTCCAGTTGTGCAGTTGAGTATTAAAGAAGCAACCAGAACGGATCATGGAAAATATACAATTAAGGCTTCAAATGAAGCTGGAGAGGCTTTAGCTACTATTACAGTAAATGTACTTGATAGACCTGGGCACTGCCAGAATCTTAAATTGACGTATGTGACAAAAAATTCATGCATGGTGTCTTGGGATGCTCCTGAGGATAATGGAGGCAGTGAGATCACAAATTACATTGTGGAATGTCGAGAGCCGAGCATACGAACCTGGTCAATGATCTCATCTGACTGCACAAATAGGATGGTAAAGGCAAAACTCATGGAAAACCATGAGTATGTATTCCGTGTGTCTGCAGAAAACAAATGTGGACCTGGTCCAACAACAGAAACCAAAACACCAACCCTGGCTATTGATCCACTTCAGAAACCAGGGGAACCAGAAAACTTCCATGCTAGTGAAATTGGCAAGAACTTTGTTTTCCTGAAATGGAGAAAACCAGATTATGATGGTGGAAGTCCTAATCTGGGTTACTTTTTGGAGAAAAAAGGAAAAGATGCCGAAGAATGGGAAAAGTTACACGAGGGTGTGCTTAAAGACACATTCTTCTTGGTGGACAAGTGCGCTGAGAACCAAACCTATCAGTTCAGAATCCAAGCAACTAATGACGGAGGAGAAAGTGGCTGGGTTAAAACTTCTGATATCATTGTCAAAGAAGAGATTCAAAAACCAGTTCTAGATCTAAAATTTTCTGGTACCACAGTTGTCAAAGCAGGTGATTCAGTTAGACTTGAGGCTGGACTAAGAGGAAAGCCAGTTCCTGAGGTTTTGTGGTTAAAGGATAAATCTACTGGTGATAACCCGAGAATTAGCATTGACACAGGATCTGATTACTCCAAGTTCCTTCTTACTAAAACAAAACGGAGCGATACAGGAAAGTATGTGATTACTGCAACAAACCCAGCAGGAACCTTCACAGCATATGCCAACGTCAATGTTTTGGACATACCAGGACCTGTCAGAGATTTGAAGATTTCTGGCATTTCAACAGACAAATGCAGAGTGGTTTGGGATCCTCCTGAAGATGATGGTGGTTGTGAAGTAAACAGTTACATTATAGAGAAATGTGAGACCAGAAGAATGGTGTGGTCCACTTATTCTGCCTCATTGGTCACCAACTACTGCAACGTAACTCGGCTTGTTGAAGGAAATGAGTACATATTTAGAGTTAGAGCAGAAAACAAAATGGGAACTGGACCACCATTGGAGAGCAGGGCCATTTTTGCTAAGACACAATTCAACAGACCAGGTCCACCCGAGGCACCAGAAGTTACAAAAATTGGCAAAGATGAGATGACTGTGGTATGGGCTCCTCCTGAGAATGATGGTGGAAAGTCCATCACTGGTTACATTTTGGAAAGAAAAGAAAAGCGTGCTGTTCGATGGGTACCTGTGACGAAGAGTCCTATCTCTGAGAGGCGTTTGAAGGTTACCAATTTGATCCCTAACCATGACTATCAATTCCGCGTTAAAGCTGAAAATGAAGTTGGATTGGGAGAGGCAAGCAAAGCATCAAGACCAATTACAGCAAAAGATCCAATTGGTATGTAGTGTAATAATTGTTTGTGTGTGTGGGTTAAATAAATATTGAATCTATTATTTTTTTATGCACTTTTAGAACCTCCAGGTCCACCAGGCAGCCTTAAAGTGGTTGACAGTACTAAGACCTCTATAACGCTTAGCTGGGCAAAGCCTGTTTATGATGGTGGTGCTCCAATTATTGGATACCATGTTGAAATGAGAGATAAAGTTGAAGTCGAAGGTGAGCAAGAAAGAGACCCAGAAGAAGGCTGGAAGAAATGCAACACAGGGGGTCAACTTGTTCTCACTGAGTTTACAATGATCAACTTGGATGAGAAATGTGAATATGAATTCCGGGTTTCTGCTCAAAATCAAGTTGGTATAGGCCGCCCCTCACAACTGAAAGAAGCTGTAGCTCCGAAGGAAATACATGGTAAATTAATTTTTTTTTTTTAAATAAGTTGCTCAGTTAATTTTTTTAAATTAATTATTTTGTTAATCAACTAATTTGCTTGACTTTGTTTTTTTTTTTTCCAATTACCACAGAGGCTCCAGAAATTGATCTTGATGCAAGTCTAAGAAAAGGACTTAGTGTCAGAGCCGGATGTCCCATTAGACTTTTTGCAACGATTAGGGGAAGACCTGCTCCCAAAGTTACCTGGAAGCGAATGGGAATTGACAATGTCCTCAGAAAAGGCCATGTTGACCAAATTGATACAATGACCTTCCTTGTGATTCCTGAGTGCTCACGTGAAGACTCCGGCAAATATTCTTTGACACTTTCAAATGCCTCTGGAGAAAAAGCTGTATTTGTTCGTGTTAAAGTTTTAGGTATGCTTAAACTTTTTCAAACACTTTTAAAATAGCATTGAATGATGAACTATTGATTTGCAGTTAGTAGTAGAATTAATCAGCAACTATGCCATTCTCTGTGATTGTGACCTCAAATTGATTTTTCATCAGATACTCCTGGCCCTGTTGGTGGACTAGATGCAACAGATATCACAAAGACTACATGCCAGCTTGCTTGGCTACCACCAGAAAACGATGGTGGAAGTGTTATTCTAAACTACATTGTTGAGAAACGTGAGGTCGACAGAAAGACTTGGACAACTTGTACAAATGACTTGAAAAAGACAAGCTTCAAAGTTACAAATATGGCACCTGGAATCGAATACTATTTCCGTGTCATGGCTGTGAACAAATACGGCATAGGAGTGCCTCAAGATTCTCCTAAGTCCTACCTGGCCACAGATCCCAAGAGTAAGTCCAGTGGCAATTTATAACTTTATGAACGTGTGTTTGCAATTTAGTTAAATGGCATTTCTTCTGAAAAGGTGAGCCTGATCCTCCGAAGAAGATGGATGTTTTGGAAATTACCAAAAACAGTGCAACACTTGGCTGGCTTAAGCCGCTTAGAGATGGTGGATCTAAGATTAATGGCTATATTGTTGAATACCAAGAAGATGGTCAACCTGAAGACAAGTGGACATCATACTCAGTTGTTAAAGATTTAAGTATTGTTGTAGCTGGACTAAAAGAAAACACAAAGTACAAATTCAGAGTTGCTGCAAGAAACTCTGTGGGATGCAGCTTGGCGAGAGAGGCTGAGGGTATATTCGAGGTCAAAGATCAGCTAAGTATGTGCCAAAATACATTTCCACAGTTGTTTTTTCAAAGGTTTTTCTTTTTATTGTCCCTAAATCTTAACCTGTTTTACAGTGCCACCAAAGATCATCATGTCTGATATAGTTACAGCAAGAGCAGGTTCTAAACTTATAGTTGAGGCTCTCATATCTGGAAAACCGGCACCAGTCACCAAATGGAGACGAGGAAATGATGATCTTATTACTTCAGACCGTCTGTCCATACAAAAGACACCAACCTCAAGTACTCTTATTGTCAAGAATGTAACAAGGCAGGACAGTGGCTATTATAGTCTTTCTGCTGAAAACAGCACATCCAGAGTCAACCAAATTCTCAGAATCATCATTATGGGTAGGTGGTGTTTTTTTTTTTAATCATGAATAACATATTTAATCAGCCTAGATGTGAAGAAACTGACAACTTGGCCAAAATTTGAGCACCAACATGAATTAAGTTGAACTCAATAACAGCAATCGCTCGGTCAAATGTTGAAATGATCTCTTGAATTGATTTCACAAAATAATCACATGACATAATCTGGCAAACACCTTAATGTGCATGTTTCCAAGTAAGTGTTCAAGCAAATTCATGTTTTGAATTTTATCCAGAATTATGTTACATACTAATGAAAATAAGTTCACTTGTTTGTTTGTTTGTTTGTTTGATTTGATTGATTAATTAAATAATAATCCATTTTTTTCTTTATAGACATCCCTGGCCCTCCACAGGGTCCTTTACAGATTGTTGAGGTGGACATAGATGCTTGCACACTTGCCTGGGATTCTCCCTCAGAAGATGGTGGCAGCAACATCACCAACTACATTGTTGAGAAGTGTGATGTCACGCGAGGAGACTGGGTCACAGCTGCGTCTTGTACCAAAACCAGCTGCAGAGTTGGAAAGCTCACACCAGGCAAAGAATATGGACTCCGTGTTCGTGCTGAAAATCGTTTTGGAATTTCGGAACCAATTTATGCTGAGAGGATTGTTGCCAAACATCCTTTTGGTAAGTTTGCCAATATCCTGACACCTCAAAATTGATTCACGTTTATCATTTTTATTATTTCCTTTACAACATTGCAGACACACCAAGTGAGCCGAGGAATTGCTGCGTCAATAGAATCAACAAAGACTTTGTTGTGTTGTCTTGGGAGAAACCAGTGAATGACGGAGGATCTCCAATTAATGGCTTTTGCATTGAGCGCAAAGAAAGAAACAGTCTATTGTGGGTCAGGGCCAATGAAATGCTTGTCCGGTCAACAGAATATACGTGCTCTGGTCTGATTGAAGGTCTGGAGTACACATTCAGAGTATCTGCTGTGAACAAAGCAGGACAAGGCAAACCAAGCAAACAGACTGACTTCATCACTGCAAGAACACCAGTTGGTAGGTTTACTAAAATCTTTTAAATAAGAAAGTGTTAAATCACCACGCATGTATGTACGTTTACATGTTATCTGTTTATTTTTCTTAAGATCCACCTGGAAAACCTCATGCCCTTGATGTGACAAAAAATTCAGTTTCTCTTGTCTGGAGTCGACCAAAACATGATGGTGGCAGCAAACTTATTGGTTATATTGTTGAGCATCTCAAAGTTCCTGAGGAAAAATGGATCCCTGCCAACACAAACAGCCGGAATGTTCCTAAAGAAGAATTTGTAGTGTCGGGGCTTGAGGAAGGAGCGCAATACAAGTTTAGAATAATAGCTAAGACTGCGATAAATACAAGTTTGCCATCAGAGGAATCTGATGTTATACCAATTATCGCAGAGCATGGTAAGACTTACATTACAAACACTTATTTAATGTTTCTTTTCTGTATTTGTAAAAAAAAAAAAAGTTGGATTTTCTTTACTGTACCATATGTTTTGTTTTTATTCAGTTCCACCTCGGGTGGAGATCAGTCTTGACATGAAAAACCTAATGATTGTCAAAGCTGGAGCAAATGTCTGCCTTGAGGCAGAAGTCCATGGCAAACCAATGCCAAAGGTCAGCTGGAAGAAGGATGGTGTTCCATTAAAATTAGCCGAAGGTATGAAAATGAGCCAGAAGATGCATAAGTACACCTTGGAACTCTTCTCTGTGACAAGAAAAGAGTCTGGAGAATACACTATTACAGCTGAGAATTTGAGTGGCACCAAGTCTGCAAACTTCAAGTTGAAGGTTCTAGGTATGTTCAACAAAAATAGATACAGTTTGTGAATAATGTTGTCCCAATTGTTTAAAACCATATAACACCTTTTATGTTTGTGCAGACAAACCAGGACCACCAGCGTCAGTGAAGATAAGTCATGTTTTTGCTGACCGGGTAAAACTGAGGTGGGAGCCGCCACTTGCTGATGGTGGTTCTGAAATCACAAACTACATTATTGACAAGCGCGAAACAAGCAGAGCGAACTGGGCACAAGTTACAGCTAACATTAATGGTCAAATAACCGACTGCTCTGTGGAAAAACTGATTGAAGGCCATGAATATGAGTTCCGTGTCAGCGCTGAAAACAAATATGGAGTTGGAGACCCTATCGTGACCAACTCTGTGATGGCCAAGAATCCATTTGGTAATTATATTTTGTTTCACTGGAAATAAAATGCTCATAATAATTAATTCTCAAAAGACGTTGTTTAACTCTGTTTAGTCAAATGTTAGTCAAAAAAAAAAAATCTGTGTAAATTTTTAACTTGCCCCAGTGCATTGGAGTTTTCTTTATAGAGTTTTAACTATTGTAAAAAATTGAACTACTTTTAAATTTAACTAATTATATTACAGACGTCCCAGGACCTTGCGAACCACCAGTGGTCACTAATATCACTAGAGACCATATGACTGTCAGTTGGAAAGCTCCTGCGGATGATGGCAAAGCCACCATTCTTGGATACATGGTTGAGAAACGTGACTCTCAAGACCTCAATTGGGCTAAAGTGAACAGAAGACCAGTTATAGACAGAACAATTAAAGCTGGAGGCCTGACAGAAGGATCTGAGTATGAATTCAGAGTCATTGCACTCAACAAAGCTGGACTTGGAAAACCAAGTGATCCATCAGCTGGCGCTCTTGCGTTAGACCCAGTTTGTACGTACATTTTGTGTAATTATATCTTTAGTCATACATTCTATTGTGAATTATAATACAATTTTTTTTTCCTTCTCTGGCCACAGACCCTCCTGGACCACCTGCTTTTCCAAAGGTTATCGACTCTACACACAGTTCAATTAGTTTGTCCTGGACCAAGCCTGCGTATGATGGTGGATGTGAAATCATTGGCTACCTTGTTGAGTTTAAAAGAGCAGATGCAGAAGATTGGATGAAGTGCAATGTACCAAAGAATCTTCAAGCAACTAAGTTTATTGTTACTGGTCTAATGGACCAAACAGAGTATCAGTTCCGTGTTACTGCGGTAAATAGAATTGGATTTGGAGAGCCAAGTGATGTTCCTGGAAACCATTTTGCAAAAGATATTCTACGTAAGTGTGATCAATGCTTGTGGGTATTTATATAATGACATAATGCCTGTATTCAGTTCATAATGTCTTGTTATTTTTCAGTTCCTCCTGAGGCTGAACTTGATGCAGATCTCAGAAAAGCACTAGTCTTACGTGCCGGAGTCACGATGAGGATCTATGTGCCTCTAAGAGGACGTCCAGCTCCAAAAGCAACATGGACCAAAGTCAACGCAAACCTGAAGGAGAGACAAGGTCTTATCATCAAGACAACAGAATGGGATACTTATGTTTACTGTGAGGATATCAACCGATATGATGCTGGCAAATATGTCCTTACTCTGGAGAACAGTAGCGGAACCAAGTCATACACTATTGTTGTAAAAGTACTAGGTAAGTTGAGCAAAAATATTATCGTGTTCTATTTATTTATTAATCTTGTACAATTCTTTAAATGATCACAGACACTCCTGGGCCACCAACCAATCTGATCGTCAAAGAGACGTCTAAAGACCATGTATCCATTACCTGGGATGCCCCATTAATAGATGGTGGCAGCCCTGTAAAAAGCTATGTTGTTGAAAAACGTCTGGCAGAAAGAAAGGCATGGACCTGTGTTGCTCCAGAGTGCCCCAAGACGTCCTTCAGAGTTACCAACCTGGAAGCTGGTAAAGCTTACTGTTTCAGAGTCTTGGCCGAAAATATTTACGGTGTTGGTGAGGGCTGTGAGACAGCCGGGCCAGTCAAAGCCTCAGGTAAGAATACTAAATACTTTATACGTATATACTAAAGTAGTCCGGAGATGTCAGGTCTCTCAAACATCAAAGGAAAAAACCTTAAACTCAAGCTCAATTAGTCTGAACAAACATCTCAATCTTGAACTCATAATTTTAGGCAAAACTGTGAGTTATACAAATGTATATACCGTAATACAAATGAACATATATTGCAGAGCAACCTGGACCTGTTGTTGACTTCAAACCGTCCGATGTCACCAAGAGTTCCTGCAGTATTTGCTGGAAGAAACCCATCAGTGATGGGGGTAGCCATATTGTTGCATATGCTTTAGAGATCTGTGAAGGGGACGACAAGTGGAAGCTGCTCATGAAATCTAAACTCACACAGTACACAATGAATGATCTTGAAGAAGGAAAAGAGTACATATTTAGAGTCAAAGCCATTAATGAAGCTTCTGAAGGTTTACCAACAGATCTTACTGTCTTGGCCAAAGATCAGATCGGTAAGAATTTTGACACCGCGTTTCTTTGTCAATTTGATGCCGCAGAAATTTTAAATAATTGTTTTTCCTTTTCTCATCACAGTGCCACCTGACTGTGACCTTAAAGGTTTGCCAGACTCTACTTATGTGGCAAAAGAGGGAAGCACTGTTCGTCTCACCCTTCCCATTTCTGGGATCCCTGTTCCAGTAGTCACTTGGAAAAAGGGTGGCGCTGCATTAACAGATTCTGGCAGAATCTCAGTTGAATCTAATACCATCACCACAACATTGCTCATTCGTGATTGTCATAGAGGTGATGCTGGGAAATTTTCCATCATTTTGAGAAGCAGTGCTGGAACAAAGGACTGTGTACTCGACCTTAAGGTTGTTGGCAAGCCTGGAATCTGCACTGGTCCTATTAAGTTTGATGAAATTACTGCAGAAGGAATAAATGTGGAGTGGGGTGCTCCCACACATGATGGTGGATCAGAAGTCACAAACTATATTCTGGAGAAGAGGCATTCTACTGCTAGCAAGTGGGTCACGGTTGCCTCTGCAATCCAGAAGAACTCTATGAGGGTTACGCGACTTCACGATGGAACAGAATATATTTTCAGAGTGTGTGCTGAAAATAAGCACGGAGTTGGAGAGTACCTCAGATCTGATCCTGTGGTAGCTAGACATCCATTTAGTAAGTATTATATGTGAAATTAAAAATAACAAAATTAGCAAACACGCCTTCCTGACTTGTTTTGTGCATTATACTATTGTTTTTACCAAACCCACATCATTTTTCCTCTAAACTAGATGCACCAGGCGCTCCAGCAGCTCCTGCAGTTGTAAGCATTCGCCACGAGTCTGCCATTCTGACCTGGTCAGATCCAAGCGACACTGGGGGTTCTCCCATCACAGGTATATTAATCGATTACCAGTAACCTTGTGTTACACATTTTAATTTTTGCACGCCTTCTTTCTTTCTTTGCAAAGGATATTACGTGGAGTTTAAAGATAGAAATAGTTTGATGTGGAAGAGAGCCAGTAAAACACCCTTGAGAGTGAAAGAATGCAGAGTGACGGGTTTGGTTGAAGGCTTGGAATACGAGTTCAGAGTAATAGCTATGAATATGGCTGGACTTGGAAAACCTAGTAAAACAACTGAATCCCTTGTTGCCCTTGATCCAATAGGTGAGTCGCCGTACTTTTGGCATACAATATAATTTTATTTATCATTATAAATTAATTTATACATTTTACATTTATGTTCATATTTCTCTTCCTTCAGATCCACCAGGGAAACCTGATGTAATTAGTGCCACAAGAAACACAGTGACACTCATTTGGACTGCTCCTAAATACGACGGTGGCCATAGACTAACTGGCTATCTTGTTGAAAAATTAGAACATCCTGGGAAGACATGGATAAAGGCCAACCACGTGAATATCCAAAGCTGTGCATATACCGTCACAGATCTACATGAAGGATGCACTTGTGAGTTCAGAATAAGAGCCAAAAATGCAGCAGGAGCTGTGAGTGCTCCATCAGAGACGACCGAGCCACTCGTCTGCAAGGACGAATATGGTAAGATTCGCAAAGATTTCACAAAATTTGCTTTCACAAACCCTTTGTCAATATAGATTCTAACCAAAAATCAATATGTTGCAGAACCACCAACCATTGTAATTGACCCTGAAATGAAAGACGGCGTGACTGTGAAAGCTGGGGAAACTATTGTTATCACAGCATCTAGCATTCTTGGCAAACCACCTCCTACAGCAGTTTGGTCAAAGGGTGGAAGAGAATTCAAGTCTTCAGATATTGTTCAGATTACAATGACCCCCACATCCTCAACACTGGCTATAAAGTATGCTAGTAGAAAGAACACTGGAGAGTATACCATTACTGCAAGCAATCCATTTGGTATCAAAGAGGAAAAGGTCAAAGTAAAAATCCTTGATGTGCCAGGACCTCCTGGTCCGATTGAAGCTAGCAGTGTCTCTGCAGAAAAGTGTACTTTGACGTGGTTACCACCAGAAGAAGATGGTGGATCAACTATAAAATCATATATTCTAGAAAAGAGAGAAACCAGTCGCCTTCTATGGACAAAGCTTGCAGAAAATATCATGGATTGCCGTTTTGTTGCCAGCAAGCTGATTAAAGGCAATGAATACATATTCCGTGTTTCAGCAGTCAACCAATATGGAATTGGTGATACCACACAGTCTGATACAGTTAAAATGGTGGACAGCTTTGGTAAGTTTTTCAAAAACGTACTACTTAATTACTTGGGGAAAAAAAACCCCCAAAACACAACATATATTTTTCCTTTCTTATAGGACCACCTGGGCCTCCTTCCAAACCAGAAATTGATAATGTCAGTAAAAGTGCTGTTACCATCTCATGGAAAAGACCAGTTGTGGATGGAGGAAGTGACATTAGAGGTTATAGTGTTGAAAGAAAAGAGAGAAGAGGGATGAGATGGGTGAGAGCTTCAAAGAAGACAATTTCTGATTTACGGTATAAAGTATCAGGCTTGTCAGAGGGAATCGAGTATGAATTCCGTGTCACGGCTGAGAACAAGGCTGGTTTTGGTGAACCAAGTGAACCATCACAACCTGTAATGACAAAGGATATTGCTTGTAAGTAAAGAAAATATTTCCTAATATTTAATTTGTTTTTCATCACTTATTTTTTTTGTTTTGAAAAAATGTGACTGTGTATATTGCACACTGTTCCAGATGCACCTGGTCCTCCATCTAACCCACGGATTACTGACACCACCAAAACAACGGCTACATTTAACTGGGGAAGACCCTTCTACGACGGTGGACTTGAAATTACAGGTTACATTGTTGAACATAAAAAAGAAGGAGATGATGATTGGATTCAAGACACAGCTTTTCCTCTGAGAATAACCGAGTTTGTCATATCCAATCTATTGTCTGGAGGAAAATATCAATTCAGAGTCAGTGCAATAAATTCTGAAGGACTTGGTGAACCATCTGAAGTTGAGCAAGTTGTTGAACTTCTGGATCGCGAAGAGGGGCCAGATTTTGAACTAGATGCAGAGCTGAGAAGAACTCTGGTTGTGAAGTCTGGAGCTTCAATTCGCATCTTTGTGCCAATTAAGGGTCGACCAGTTCCCGAGGTCACATGGCATAAAGATGATATACCCCTGAAAGGCCGTGCTCATGTTGACACAACCGAGTCGTACACATTAGTAGTAATCCCTGATTGCACAAGATACGATGCTGGCAAATACGTCCTGACATTAGAAAACGTTGCTGGAAAGAGAACAGGGTTCGTCAATGTTCGTGTTGTAGACACTCCTGGACCTCCTGTAAATTTGAAACCCAGAGAAATCACTAAAAATAGCATTACTCTGCAATGGGAAATTCCCATAATTGATGGTGGCTCAAAGATCACAAACTATATTATTGAGAAACGTGAGGCAACCCGAAAAGCTTACTCAAACATTACTGCAAATTGGCAGAAATGTTCGTACAAAATTGTAGACCTTGAAGAAGCCTCTGAATATTATTTCAGAGTATCGGCTGAGAATGAAAGGGGAGTTGGTGAACCAGCCGAAACACCAGAACCCATCAGAGCATCCCAGGCTCCTTCTTCACCAGATAACCTTATTGTTTCAGATGTATCTAAGGACACGGCAACTCTTGCATGGACCAAACCAAAATATGATGGTGGTAGTCGAATCGTTGGCTATGTGATAGAAGCTCAACGAAAAGACTCTGAACAATGGACCCATGTGACGACCATTAAAGCTTTAGATTACACTGCAACAGAATTAGTAGAAAATGCAGAGTACGTGTTTCGCATCTTTGCTGTGAACGCATCAGGAAGGAGTGAGCCTCGTGAAAGCCGGCCAGTTGTGATCAAGGAGCAAACAATGGGCCCAGGATTTGATCTCAGAGGCGTATATCAGAAGACCGTGGTTGCCAAAGCAGGAGATAATGTTAAAGTTGAGATACCTGTCCTGGGTAGCCCAAGACCACTTGTTGTTTGGAAGAAAGAAGATCAAGAAATTAAACAAACACAAAGAATTAACATTGAAACAACAGCAAGTTCTACAATTCTTAACATAAATGAAATTAAGCAAAAGGATCAAGGACTTTATTCAATGACTGGAAGAAATATTATAGGATCTGTGACTGAATCCATCACTGTGAATGTACATGATATACCAGGACCGGCAACTGGACCAATAAAGCTGGATGAAGTGTCCTGTGACTATGTTCTATTCTCATGGGATGCACCAGAAAATGATGGTGGAGTCCCAATTAACAACTACATAGTTGAGATGCGTGAGACCACAGGGACATCTTGGATGGAACTGGCAGCAACTGTTATTCGTACTACATTCAAAGCTTCACGTCTTTCAACTGGAATTGAATACCAATTCCGTGTCAAAGCTCAGAACCGTTATGGTGTTGGTCCTTATATTACATCAGAACCAGTTGTGGCTGCTTATCCATTTGATGTGCCAGGACAGCCTGGTATTCCACAAATAATGTCCTTTACCAAAGACTCTATGACAATAAGCTGGAATGAACCGTCCTCTGATGGAGGTAGCCCTATACTGGGGTATCACATTGAACGCAAAGAGAAGAACAGCATACTTTGGCAAAGGATCAATAAAGCCCTAGTTGTTGGAAACATATTTAAATCTTCAGGTCTGATGGATGGCATTCCATATGAATTCCGTGTAATTGCAGAAAATATGGCAGGTCTCAGCAAAGCTAGTAAACCATCTGAGATGACATATGCACTTGATCCTGTGGACCCTCCTGGACAACCAGTGGCCCTTAATATAACAAGACATGAAGTTACCCTTCAGTGGACCAAACCAGAAGGAGATGGTGGTTTCTCAATAACTGGATACACAGTAGAGAAAAGAGAGCTGCCAAGTGGCCGTTGGCTCAAAGCCAATTTTAGCAACATTCTAGAAACCAAATTTACTGTAAGTGGACTGACAGAAGATGCTTCATACGAATTTCGTGTGTTAGCAAGAAATTCTGCTGGAGCTGTCAGCAAACCATCAAAGTCTTCAGAAACTATCATATGCAGAGATGACATTGAAGAACCAAAAATTGATGTTGATGCAAGTTTCAGTAGTGTTGTGATAGTGAAAGCAGGAGATATCTTCAAGCTTGAAGCAAACATAACAGGTCGCCCAATCCCATCATTAGTTTGGAGTAGAGATGGAAAGGAGCTGGAAGACACAGCAAAACTAGAGGTCAAAATGTCAGATTTCTATTCTTGTTTGCTTAATAAAGACTCTTCACGCAGAGATGGCGGTGCTTACACACTAACAGCAAGTAATCCTGGTGGATTTGCTAAATTTGTTTTCAATGTCAAAGTTCTTGACCGACCAGGACCACCTGATGGACCTCTACATGTAACAGACATGACAACAGAGAAATGTGTACTATCATGGCTCCCACCACTTCACGATGGAGGAGGAAAAATTGATTATTACATTATTCAAAGGCGTGAAACAAGTAGACTTACTTGGACAAACGTAGCAACAGATTTACAAGTGAATCGTTACAAAGTGACCAAGTTGCTGAAAGGAAATGAATATATCTTCAGAGTCATGGCAGTAAACAAGTATGGAATTGGAGAGCCTCTAGAATCTGATCCAGCAGTGGCCACCAACCCATATGTATTGTCTGATCCACCACAGACACCAGAAGTAACTACCATCACAAAAGATTCAATGGTGGTTTGCTGGGGACATCCTGAATATAATGGTGGAAGTAGTATAAATACTTATATTATTGAGAGGAGAGATAAAACTGGCCTACGCTGGGTAAAATGCAACAAAAGAACAGTAACTGATCTGCGTTTTAAAGTGTCTGGACTAACATCAGGACATGAGTATGAATTCAGAATCTTGGCTGAAAATGCTGCAGGCCTAAGTCCTCCAAGTCCCTCAAGTCCATTCTACAAGGCATGTGACACAATATTTCAACCTGGACCTCCTGGAAACTCTAGAGTCTTGGACACTACTAAGTCCTCCATTACCATTGCCTGGAATAAACCAGTTTATGATGGGGGATCAGACATCACTGGTTATATTGTGGAAACCTGCCTGCCAGAAGAAGATGAATGGACAATTGTCACACCGAAGGACGGTTTGACGGCAACGTCATTTACAATTACAAACCTTGTAGAAAACCAAGAATATAAAATCAACATTTCTGCCCTTAATTGTGAAGGAGTTGGAGAACCTGCTTCCATTCCTGGTTCACCTAAAGCAGAAGACAGACTTCTCCCACCTGAAATTGAACTTGATTCAGACCTTCGCAAAGTAGTGAGTATCAGAGCATGCAGCACCTTGAGATTGTTTGTGCCAATTAAAGGAAGACCTACACCAGAAGTTAGATGGTCACGAGAAAATGGAGAACCATTGGATAGAGCTTCAATTGAGATCACATCGTCCTTCACCTCATTGCTTGTTGAAAATGTGAACAGGTTTGATGGCGGAAAATATGTATTAACAGTGGAAAACATTTCAGGCATTAAAACAGCCTTTGTTAATGTCAGAGTACTTGACACTCCAGATGCACCACAAAACCTCACAGTTAAAGAAATCACAAAAGATTCGGTTTCCCTTATCTGGGATCCACCAATCATCGATGGAGGATCAAGGATCAGACATTACATTGTTGAGAAACGTGAATCTGCTAGAAAAGCATACTCTGTTGTTAATGCCTGCTGTCCCAAAACAAGTTGGAGGATTGGTGACTTGCAAGAAGGAAGCATGTATTTCTTCAGAATTTTGGCTGAAAATGAGTATGGTGTTGGTCTTCCAATAGAAACTGCAGAAGCTATTAAAATATCTGAAAAGCCACTTCCTCCAGGAAAAGTAACACTAAAGGAAGTTACAGGCCACAGTGTAACACTGTCTTGGGAGAAGCCAGACCATGACGGCGGAAGTAGAATTACTGGATATATTGTTGAAATGCAAGGGAAAAACAGTGAGAAATGGACCCAAGTAATGATTGTTAAAGTTACAGAAGCAGTTGTTGTTGGACTGACACAAGGTGAAGAGTACTCTTTCCGCATATCAGCTACAAATGAGAAAGGGACTAGTGATCCACGGCCACTTAGTGTCCCTGTGGTTGCTATGGATGTTGTTGTTGCTCCTGCGTTCAAACTTTTGTTCAATACTTTCAGTGTTTTAGCAGGAGATGATCTAAAGATTGATCTTCCTTATGTTGCTCAACCTAAGGGTGTGGTTATCTGGCAAAAAGATGCAGTTCCTCTAAAAGAGACAACGAGAGTAAATACCGAAGTGACAGAAAGACACCTATATCTTGTTATTAAAGAGGCAACACGGGACGATGTCGGCAAATACAGTATAAAAGTCACAAATACAGCTGGAGAAACTTCAACAGATATCAGTGTCATTGTGCTCGACAAACCTGGACCTCCAACAGGTCCAATCAAAATTGATGAGGTAACTGCAGATAGTGCAACATTATCATGGCAGCCTCCAGAGTATGAAGGTGGATGTTCAATTAACAATTATATTGTGGAAAAACGAGACACTTCCACAACAAACTGGCAGATTGTGTCTGCTACAGTTGCTAGAACCACAACCAAAGCTGCAAGATTAAAAACGGGCTCTGAATATCAATTTAGGATTGCAGCAGAAAATAGGTATGGCAAGAGTTCATTCCTGCTGTCTGAGTCTGTGGTTGCACAATATCCATTTGAGATTCCAAACCCTCCAGGAATTCCCACTGTACAATCAGCTACTAAAGAAAGCATGGTTTTAGTTTGGAACAAGCCTTCTAGTGATGGTGGAAGCAAGATTTTGGGATACCACATTGAGAGCAAAGAAAGAAACAGCCTCCTGTGGATGAAGCAAAACAAGACAATCATTCCTGACACACGATTCAAGATAGCTGGCCTTGAAGAAGGCATTGAATATGAATTCAGAGTTTATGCAGAGAATATAGTTGGTCTAAGCAAAGCAAGCAAAGTGTCAGAACTCCAAGTGGCCAGAGACCCATGCGATCCTCCAGGCAAACCAGAAGCTGTGATGGTAACAAGAAGCTTTGTCACACTTCGATGGACTCCCCCACAGTTTGATGGAGGAAGCAAAATCACAGGATATGTCATTGAAAAGAAAGAATTGCCTAATGGCCGCTGGATGAAAGCAAGTTTTACTAACATCATTGAAACTGAGTTTGTCGTCAGTGGCTTGATAGAGGAGCAGGAATATGAGTTCCGCATCATCGCCAGAAATGCAGCAGGTGTTTTCAGTGTGCCATCAGAAAGCACGGGTAAAATCACCGCGAGAGATGAAGTTGATCCACCTAAAATTGATATGGATGCCAAATATTCTCAAACCATAACTGTTAATGCAGGTGAATCTTTTAAAGTCGAAGCAGGAATACTTGGCAAACCAGTACCTTCAATTCACTGGATGAAAGCGGGTGAAGAACTTACAAACACAGCAAGACTTGAGATAAAAAACACAGATTTCACTACAACTCTTAGTGTCAAAGAGGCCATTCGTGTAGACGGTGGCCAGTATAATTTGTTGCTAAAAAATGTTGGTGGTGAAAAAGTAGCAAGCGTTAATGTCAAGGTGCTTGACAGACCAGGGCCTCCAGATAGCCCAATTTCAATATATGGTGTTACCAGTGAAAAGTGCTGCATTTCTTGGAAAACACCTCTGCAGGATGGAGGGGCTGAGGTCTCTCATTACATTGTTGAGAGAAGAGAGACCAGCAGATTAGTTTGGACTGTTGTGGAGTCTAAAGTACAAACGCTCAATCTCAAAATCACAAAACTTGTGCCTGGAAATGAGTATATATTTAGAGTGATCCCTGTCAATAAATATGGTATTGGTGAGCCCTTAGAGTCTGATCCAGTAGTTGCCGCAAACCCATTTGTAACACCTGATGCTCCAAGTGATGTTGAAGTGTCAAATATAACAAAGGATTCGATGGTTATTACATGGGAAAGACCAACAAATGATGGAGGCAATGCAATTTCTGGATATGTTATTGAAAAGAGAGACAAAGAAGGTGTCAGGTGGACACGATGCAACAAACGTGTTGTGACAGAACTACGCTTTAGAGTCACAGGACTTCTTGAGAACAGAAGTTATGAATTCCGTGTGTGCGCTGAGAATGCCGCTGGTGTAGGTAAACCTAGTGCACCAACAGTATACTTCAAGGCTGTAGATCCAATCTTCAAACCAGGTCCACCAAACAACCCTAAGGTAATTGATGTTTCAAGAGTATCGGTGCTGCTGCATTGGGGAAAGCCAATTTATGATGGTGGATGTGAGATTCAAAGTTATATTGTTGAGGCATGTGAAGGAATTTCCGATGAATGGATAATGTGCACACCACCTTCTGGAATCGCCGACACACAACTTGCAGTGAAGAAACTGCTTGAAAAGCATGAATACAAGTTCAGAGTTTGTGCTATAAATAAAGTTGGTGTTGGAGAAACTGCAGAAGTGCCAGGATCTGTTATCATTGAGGATAAACTTGAGGCTCCTGATATTGATCTTGATGCTGATTTGAGAAAGATGATTACCGTTAGAGCAGGTGGTTCTCTCAGACTTTTTGTTCCAATCCGTGGACGGCCCACCCCTGAAGTTAAGTGGATAAAGAATGAGGGTGAAATCAACGAATCGGCACAAATTGATGTTACAAGCAGCTACACTTCACTTATAATTGAAAATGTCAATAGATTTGACAGTGGAAAATATAGTTTAAATCTTGAAAATGCAAGTGGAACAAAAACAGCGTTTATCAGTGTCAGAGTATTAGATACTCCTGATGCACCTGCCAACTTCATAGTGAAGGAGATAACCAAAACTTCTGTTACTCTTACCTGGGAACCACCTTTGTTGGATGGCGGATCAAAAATAAAAAATTACATTGTTGAAAAACGAGAAAGTACAAGAAAAGTATACTCTGCTGTTGCAACCTGCAACAGGATGACCTGGAAAATTGAACCCCTCCAAGAAGGAAGTATTTATTTCTTCAGAGTTCTTGCGGAAAATGAATATGGTATTGGATTGCCAGCAGAGACTTTAGAACCACTAAAAATATCTGAAGTGCCACAACCCCCTGGTAAAATCTCTGTTGTTGATGTTACACGAAAGAGTGTTTCTCTCAAGTGGGAAAAACCGGATCATGATGGAGGTAGCCGAATTTCCCATTATGAAATTGAAATGCAGACAAAGGATCAAGATAAATGGTCCCTTTGTGCCCAAGTCAAATCTCTTGAGACTGTTGTCACTAACTTAGCTCAAGGCGGAGAGTACAATTTTAGAGTTATTGCTGTTAATGACAAGGGAAAGAGTGATCCCAGACTTATGGCAAGTCCTATTGTCGCAAAGGATTTGGCTATTGACCCATCTGTACGAACAAAACTCAGTAGCTACAGTGTACAGGTTGGTCAAGATTTGAAAATTGAAGCACGTATTACTGGACATCCAAAACCAACAATTGCATGGTCTAAAGATGGCTCATCGTTGAAGCAGACCACTAGAGTAAATGTGACTGACACTGCTCATCATTCTACTCTTACTATCAAAGATGCAACCAGAGAGGATGGTGGTATGTATAACATTGCAGTGGAAAATGTACTTGGAAAACAAGAAACCAATGTTGAAATAGTTATACTTGAAAAACCGGGCCCACCAACAGGCCCAGTCAGAATTGACGAAGTAAGTGCAGAAAGCATTACACTGTCTTGGGACGCACCAACATACACTGGAGGTTGTCAAATTTCGAACTACATTGTTCAGAAGAGAGATACAACCACAACAAACTGGGCTGTTGTTTCTGCCACTGTGGCAAGAACCACACTTAAAGTTGGAAATTTGAAAACTGGTGCTGAATACCAGTTCAGAATCTTTGCTGAGAACCGATATGGTAAAAGCTATGGAATTGATTCAGAGCCAGTTCTTGCCCAGTATCCTTTCAAAGAACCTGGGTCACCAGGAACTCCATTTGTGTCTGCATTTACAAAAGAGTCTATGGTTGTTGAATGGCACAAACCAGTCTCAGATGGAGGAAGTGCTATTCTAGGATATCATCTTGAAAGAAAAGAGAAAAACAGTATTCTTTGGACAAAGATCAACAGAACACTGATTCCAGAAGCCAAATTTAAAACATCACAACTAGAGGAAGGCATTGAATATGAGTTCAGGGTATATGCAGAAAACATAGTTGGAATTGGTACGTGCAGCAAAATCTCAGAAGGTTGTGTGGCACTTGATCCCTGTGATCCACCAGGCACTCCTCGGGCAGTGATTGTGACAAGACACTCAGTGAAACTTGCATGGACACCTCCAGAATATGATGGAGGCAGCCTTGTCACTGGATATGTTGTAGAGAAACGAGACTTGCCAGAAGGCCGTTGGATGAAAGCTAGTTTTGCAAATATTCTTGAAACTGTATTTACAGTCACAGGACTAACAGAAGATTGCAAGTATGATTTCAGAGTTATTGCTAAAAATGGAGCTGGATCAATCAGTAAGCCATCCCAAAGCACTGGTTCAATTACAGCTAAAGATGAAGTTGAACCACCAAACTATGAGATTTCTTCAGAGTATAGTCAGATTTTAACAGTGAATGCCGGAGAAACATTCACACTAGAAGCATCTGTGTTTGGTAAGCCAGTTCCAGCAATGCAGTGGTTCAAAGGTGATGTGGAAGTTGAAAATTCAGCAAGAGCTGAGATTAAAAACACAGATGTCCAAGCAGTTCTTGTTGTTAAAGATGCAATAAGAATTGATGGAGGACAGTACACGCTGCATCTCACTAATGTGGCTGGATCCAAGTCTGTTTCCTTCAATATAAAGGTGCTTGATAGACCTGGACCTTCTGAAGGACCTTTAACTGTCTCGGGAGTAACATCTGAAAAATGTTCACTGTCATGGTTACCTCCACGGCATGATGGTGGCAGCAATATTTCTCATTATGTCATACAGAAAAGAGAAACAAGCCGTCTTGCATGGACTCTAGTTTCAAGTGATTGTGGTGCAACAATGTTTAAAGTCACTAAACTTCTCAAAGGAAATGAGTACATATTCCGTGTCATGGCTGTCAACAAGTATGGTGATGGTGAACCACTTGAATCTGCACCAGTTATAATGAGAAATCCTTTTGTTCCACCGGGACCACCTAAAGAACTAGAAATAACGAATGTCTCACGAGACTCCATGACAGTATGCTGGACACGTCCGGAAACTCATGGTGGCAGTGAGATTGTGGGCTACATTGTTGAAAAGAGAGACAGAGCTGGAGTCAGATGGACAAAATGTAATAAACGCAGAGTCACAGACTTGCGTTTCCGAGTTACAGGGTTGACAGAAGATCATGAATATGAATTCAGGCTATCTGCAGAAAATGCTGCAGGAGTCGGACAACCAAGTCCACCAACTGTTTATTTCAAAGCTTGTGATCCAACATTTAAACCTGGTCCACCAACTAATGCACACCTTGTTGACACCACAAAGAATTCTGTCAGTATTGCATGGAGTAGACCAATATACGATGGAGGTTTGGACATCCAGGGTTATATAGTTGAAATATGTAAAGCTGATGAGGAAGATTGGACCACTTGTACTCCATCCTCTGGTTTAAGTCGCACAGAATTCACCATTTCTAAACTCATTGAACATCAAGAATACAAAGTTCACATTTGTGCATTAAATAAACTAGGAGTTGGTGAGCCAGTTGCCATTCAAGGAACCGTAAAACCAGTGGATAACATGGTTGCCCCTGAGATTGAGCTTGATTCTGAGATGAGAAAAGGTATAGTTGTGCATGCTGGTGGATCTATGAGAGTAAACATACCAGTTAAAGGACGCCCAATTCCTGAAATAAACTGGACCAAGGATGAAGGTGATTTGCCAGATAAAGCTCAAATTCAAAATGGACCAGATTACACCCAGTTAGCCATCGATATATGCGACAGAAACGATGCTGGAAAATATACTTTGAAATTGGAAAATAATGCAGGAACTAAATCAGCATTTGTTACAGTAAAAGTACTTGATACTCCTGGTGCTCCACAGAAACTTCTTGTCAAAGATGTAACACGAAACTATGCTACACTTGTTTGGGAGCCTCCACTTATTGATGGTGGTTCTAAAATTAAACATTATGTCGTTGACAAACGGGAATCAAACCGAAAAGGATTTGTGAACATAACTTCTAAGTGCACAAAGACTAGCTTTAGAGTTGGCGATTTAACTGAGGGTGGCATCTATTACTTTAGAGTAATGGCAGAAAATGAGTTTGGAGTTGGTCTCCCTGTAGAGACAGAAGAAGCTGTGAAAACAGCAGATCCTCCTTTGTCTGTGGGCAAAGTTACTTTAACTGATGTAACAAAAACTACAGCATCGTTGTCCTGGGACAAACCAGATCACGATGGTGGAAGTAGAATTACAGGTTACATTATTGAAATGCACCCAAAAGATTCAGAAGAGTGGACCATAGCTGCAGACATTAAAACTTGTGAGGGTACAGTTACAGGACTTAGTTCAGGACAAGAGTACCTCTTCCGAGTTTTGGCTTACAATGACAAAGGAAAAAGTGATCCAAGACCTTTAGCTTGTCCTGTACTCTGCAAAGACGTTACTATTGAACCAAGCTTCAAAATGCTTTTCAACACCTATAGTGTTCAAGCTGGTGATGATCTTAAAGTCGAAATACCCTTTAAAGGCCGTCCAACACCAAAGATTACATGGACAAAAGATGGACAAGCACTGAAAGAAACAACAAGATTGAACGTCTCGAGCACCTCAACAGCAACAGTTCTTAAAATTAAAGATGCAAATAGAGAGGACTCTGGCAAATACAATATCTCAGCTACAAATAATGTTGGCACTACAACTGAAGAACTTGGTATAATCATTCTTGATAAACCAGGCCCCCCAGTTGGACCAGTCAGAATTGAAGAAGTTAGTGCCACCTTTGTCACAATTTCGTGGGACCCACCTGTGTATACAGGTGGTTGCCAAATAAACAATTACATAGTGGAAAAACGTGACACAACCACCACTAACTGGCAGATAGTTTCAGCAACCATTGCTCGTACTACAATCAAGATCTCAAAGTTAAAAACTGGATCTGAATACCAGTTTAGAGTTTCTGCTGAGAACAGATATGGCAAAAGCACAATGATTGATTCATCACCAGTTATTGTCCGTTATCCTTTCACTGAACCTTCAGCTCCACCTCCACCGTTTGTTTCATCAGTGACAAAAGACCACATGACAATTGAATGGAAACCCCCCAACAATAACGGCGGCAGTCCTATTATTGGTTATCATCTTGAGCGCAAAGAAAAGAACAGCATATTATGGACAAAGCTCAATAAGCTACTCATCACAGACACCCGATTAAAAACCAATGGTCTGGAGGAAGGAATTGAATATGAATATCGTGTTTTTGCTGAAAACATTGCAGGAATTAGTCCCTCAAGCAAAGTTTCAGAAAGTGTTAATGCTCGTGATCCATGTGATCCCCCCGGAACTCCTGAAGCCATTGTCATTACCAGAAATCTTATAACTCTTCAGTGGTCTAAACCACAATATAATGGTGGAAGTGCAATCACAGGATATATAGTTGAAAGGAAAAAGTTGCCTGACGGACGTTGGATGAAGGCCAGTTTCACCAACATAATTGAAACTCAATTTACTGTAACTGGCTTACATGAAGAACAAAGGTATGAATTCAGAATAATTGCTAGAAATGCAGCTGGCATTTTAAGTTCACCTTCAGAAAGTACTGGACCGATTACTGCCCAAGATGAAATTGAGGCTCCATCTGTATCCATGGATTCAAAATTTAAAGATGCCGTAATTGTTAATGCTGGCGAATCGTTTACAATAGATGCTGAGATTACTGGCAAACCACTTCCTGATATCATGTGGCTAAAAGATGGGAAGGAAATTGACATTGCTACACCAAGAATGGAAATTAAATCGACCATCACACAAACTGTTTTGACTGTAAAAGATTGCATCCGAGTAGATGGTGGTCACTTTGTATTAAGTCTCAGTAATGTTGGAGGAACAAAACAGGTGCCGATTAATGTTAAGGTTCTTGATAGACCTGGTCCACCTGACGGACCCCTCAAAGTAACAGGTGTTACAGCAGAAAAATGCTACTTACACTGGAGCCATCCATCACATGATGGTGGAGCAGGAATTTCTCATTACATTATTGAGAAAAGAGAAACCAGCAGATTGTCATGGACCGTTGTAGAACCCAAAATCCAAGCAATCAGCTACAAAGTCACAAAACTCTTACCTGGAAATGAATATATTTTTAGAATCATGGCAGTAAACAAGTATGGAATTGGTGAAGCCCTTGAATCCGAACCTGTTGTTGCTAAAAATCCTTTCAACAAGCCTGGCCCACCATCTACGCCAGAAGCAAGTGCAATCACCAGAGATTCAATAGTTCTCACTTGGGAACGCCCCGATGAGGATGGTGGTTCACAAATTGATGGTTTTGTTCTTGAAAAACGGGATAAAGATGGCATTCGATGGACAAAATGTAACAAGAAAAGACTAAATGACTTGCGTTTCAGAGTGACTGGACTGACTGAAGGACATTTATATGAATTTAGAGTATCTGCTGAAAATGCTGCTGGTGTGGGCACACCAAGTAAAGCGTCCGAATATTACAAGGCTTGTGATGCAACTTATCCTCCTGGCCCTCCCAATAATCCTAAAATGACCGACCATTCCAGTACAACCGTTTCTTTGGCATGGAGCAGACCGATTTATGATGGTGGTGCAACAGTCTCAGGATACATTGTTGAGGCTAAGGAAGTGAGTGAGGATGAGTGGACTGTGTGTACTCCACCATCCGGTGTTCAAACAACCAATTTCATTGTCAAAAAATTAAAGGAAAATGCAGAATACAACTTCCGCGTATGTGCCGTTAACATTGAGGGCTCAGGTGAGCATGTAGATCTTCCAGGGTCTGTCATTGCTGCAGAAAAACTTGAAGCCCCCGAAGTAGAACTTGATGCAGACCTCAGGAAATGTGTGACCGTGCGTGCCAGTGCCACCCTTCGTTTATTTGTCAATATTAGAGGAAGGCCCGAACCCGAGGTTAAGTGGACAAAAGCAGACACCACTTTAACGGAGCGTGCCCAAATTGTAGTTACAAGCTCCTACACAGAACTTGTTATTGATGACGTTAACCGATTTGACACTGGCAAATATATTGTGACCCTTGAAAACAACATTGGCACAAAATCAGCATATGTTAATGTCAAGGTACTGGACTCACCAAGTGCTCCTGTGAACTTTGAAATTAAGGATATCAAAAGAACTTCTGTCCAACTCCAGTGGGAGCCACCTCAAATTGATGGTGGTGCAAAGATTACCCATTACATAGTAGAGAAGCGTGAATCTAAAAGATTGTCATTCACCACAGTGACAAACAACTGTGTTCGTAATTCTGTTAAGATTGATGATCTTCAAGAAGGGGGACATTATCACTTCCGTGTTTTGGCTGTAAATGAACTTGGTGTTGGATTGCCTGCAGAAACCACAGATGCTGTGAAGATTTCTGAACCACCCTTACCGCCAGGTAAAATTACAGTTCTTGATGTAGCCCGCCACAGTGTCACTTTGGCATGGGAGAAGCCAGATCATGATGGTGGCAGCAAAATTGCAGGCTACATTGTGGAAATGATGACCAAGGGATCAGACAAATGGACTGTTTGTTCAACAGTTAAAGCCCTGGAATGCACAATCGAAGGACTTACAACAGGAGAGGAATACAGCTTTCAAATCACTGCTTTTAATGACAAAGGAAAGAGCGATCCTAAACCTCTAGGATCACCAATTGTGGCAAAAGACATTACTATTGAACCCATTATTGATTTACTGTTTAGCACCTACAGTGTTAAAGCAGGAGATGATCTCAAAATTGATGTTCCATTCAGAGGCAGACCTGATCCAGAGGTCACATGGAAGAAAGATGGTCACAGTTTAAAGCAAACCACTAGAGTGAATGTTTTGACATCAAAGAAATCATCTAAGATTGTTATCAAGGATGCAACAAGAGAGGATGCTGGAAAGTATGAAATTACACTAACAAGTGCCATTGGTGTTAATTCAGCAGAGATATCAGTCATCGTTCTTGACAAGCCAGGTCCACCAGGTGCAATTAAAATTGATGAAATTAGTGCAGATTTTATTTCACTTTCCTGGGACCCTCCAATTTATGATGGTGGCTGCCAAATTAATAATTACGTTGTTGAGAAGAGAGACACAACCAGTACAACATGGCAAATTGTGTCCGCAACAGTGGCGAGAACTTCAATTAAAGTAACTCATTTGACTCAAGGAACGGAATATCAGTTCAGAATTGCAGCAGAGAATCGTTATGGCAAAAGTCATGCAGTTGATTGTTCCCCCGTTGTTGCACAGTATCCATTTACACCACCGGGAGCACCAACTAGTCTTCAAGTTTCTCAAGCTACAAAATATGGAATGTTAGTGACATGGAACAGACCAGCTAGTGATGGAGGAAGTCCAGTTATTGGATATCACCTGGAAGGCAAAGACCAAAGCAGCATTCTTTGGACAAAGGTTAACAGAGGAATTATTGCAGAAAATCAGTTTAAGGTGACAGGAATGGAAGAAGGCCTTTTCTATCAGTATAGAGTTTATGCTGAGAACATGGCAGGCATTGGACCCTGCACCAAAGCATGCAACCCTGTTGCTGCAAGAGATCCATGTACTCCTCCAGGCCAACCTGTAGTTATGAATATCACAAGAACATCTGTTTCTCTCTCATGGTCTAAACCCGAATATGATGGTGGAGCCAAAGTGACAGGTTACATTGTTGAACGTAAGGAACTTCCAGACGGTCGGTGGTTAAAATGTAATTTCACAAATCTTCAGGAAACATTCTTTGATGTCACAAGCTTGATTGAAGATCAAAGGTATGATTTCCACGTTATTGCAAAGAATGCAGCAGGTTTGCTAAGTGAACCATCAGAGGGGACAGGACCCGTAACTGTAAAAGACGATGTTGATCCACCACGCATTACAATTGAAGACAAGCTAAGACAACTTGTTATTGTGAAAGCTGGAGATTTGCTTAGAATTGATGCTGAAATATCTGGACGTCCAGTTCCTGTGATTTCATGGACAAAAGATGGAAAAGAAATTGAAGCCAAGGCAAGGTTTGAAATTTCTTCAACCATCACCAGTACAACATTGATAGTAAGAGATGCCATTAGACGAGACTCTGGGCAATATGCTCTAACACTGCAAAATGTGGCTGGTACCAGATCCTTAGCGGTGAACTGCAAAGTCCTTGATAGGCCTGGACCCTCATCAGGTCCTTTGGATGTAACTGGTATGACTGCAGAGAAGTGCACATTGTCTTGGGGACCACCACAAGAAAACGGTGGTGCTGAAATTCAACACTACATAGTTGAGAAACGTGAAACAAGTCGACTTGCCTGGACTCTAGTCTATGGTGATATGAAGGCAACAACATGTAAAGTAACTAAGCTACTAAAAGGAAATGAGTACATCTTTAGAGTCAGAGGAGTTAACAAATATGGAGTTGGTGAAGCTCTAGAGAGCGATCCTGCTAAGGCAATAGATCCATTTACAGTGGCGGCTGCACCAACAGATGTGGAGGTCACAAGTGTAACAAGTGAAGCAATGACAATCTGCTGGGAACGACCTGTTTCTGATGGAGGCAGCAGTATTTCAGGTTATGTCATTGAGAAACGAGAGAAATCTGGTCTCCGTTGGGTGCGTGTCAACAAAAAGCCTGTTTATGACTTAAGAGTTAAAGCCTCCAATCTCCGTGAAGGAGGTGAATATGAGTACAGAGTCTATGCAGAGAATGCAGCTGGATTAAGTGCACCAAGTACCCCTTGCCCACTCACAAAGGCAGAAGATCCATTGTTTCTTCCTTCACCTCCAGCTAAACCTAAAGTGATTGATTCTACAAAAACTTCTGCAACACTCTCTTGGAACAAGCCACTATTTGATGGTGGCTCTCCAATAACTGGATACATGGTGGAATACAGACAAACCAGTGATGAAGACTGGATTGTTGGTGTGAATAACACGGCAAGTACTGAGTTCACTGTAGTGGCTCTCACACCAGGGGCAGAGTATGTCTTCGTTGTTCGGTCAATTAATAAGATTGGCCCGAGTGATCCAAGTGCTGAATCTGATCCTCAAATTGCAAAAGAGAGAGAAGATGAACCTGTTTTCCTCATCAGTAATGACATGAGAAAGACACTTATTGTCAAAGACGGAAGCTCATTTACTCTTAAAGTACCATTTAAAGGAAAACCTGTACCACATGTATCCTGGAACAAACAAGATGTTGACCTCAGAGTCCGAGCAACTATTGATACAACTGACAACTGCACGTCTGCTACAATTGAACAAGCTACTCGTGATGACTCTGGAAAGTACACCGTTACCCTACAAAACGTTGCTGGAACTGCCACACTGACATTGAATGTGAAAGTCCTTGATTCTCCTGGACCACCTGGTCGTATTGAACTAAAGGAAGTTACAAAAAGTTCTGTTACAATTACTTGGGACACTCCTGATAATGAAGGTGGAGCACCAGTCAAAAACTATCTTGTTGATCTTCGAGAAGCCTCAAAAATGGGATGGACCAGGATTACAGACAGCTGTCCTCGTTTAACTTATAAAATGACTGACCTTCAAGAAGGCGGAGTTTATTATTTCAGAGTCACTGGTGAAAATGAATATGGTATAGGAGTACCAATTGAAACGAAAGAAGGAACAAAGATTACAGGTAAACTATTGTTTTATTCTAAAAAACATTTTAGATCATTTTTTCATTAATGTTTTATAATTTTTATAATGATTTATCTCATTAACTTTGATTTACAGAGAAACCCAGTCCACCACCTAAGCTTGCGGTCACAGATGTTACAAAGGACAGCGTTTCACTGGCTTGGCTTAAGCCAGAACACAGCGGAGGAAGCAAAATCACCAACTACCTGGTTGAAGCTCTTGAAAAAGGACAGCAGAAGTGGATTAAGTGTGGCTGTACTAAAACAACTCACTTCTTTGTGGATGGATTAAGAGAGAATGCTGAGTATTACTTTAGAGTTCGGGCTGAAAACCACGCAGGACTTAGCGATCCCAAGGACATGGTTTTGCCTGTGCTTGTAAAGGACCAGCTAGGCAAGTGTCTTATATATAGATATTCACATATATGTCTTAAATTAATTTGACTATATATATCTTTTTTTTTTTTTTCAACAGAGGCTCCTGAAATTAACATGAAGAACTTTCAACACAACACTGCCTCTGTGAAGGCAGGATCAAATCTCAAGATTGAGATTCCTATTACAGGCAGACCTTTACCTAAAGTTTCTCTCTCTAAGGATGGACAGATTGTAAAATCAACCATGAGATTTAACTCTGAAGTTACAGCTGACTTTCTGTTAATTACATTGCGTGAGAGTGTTGCTTTGGATGCAGGCAGATATGATATCACAGCCTCTAA
>MU204251.1:0-54373 GCA_017309775.1 Paedocypris sp. Pulau Singkep | reverse complement strand
ACTCGAAAAAAATTAAATTAATTTTCATATTGGGAAATGTAGTTCAACACTTGAACCATCCAAACGGTGACGTAAACACGCAAGAACACTTGCTCAATACTTCTGTTGTTGTACCTGCAAGTCTGGGATTCGAGCCTGTGACATTTTGTTAAAGCCAGCACACTAACCACTCAGCCATCATTTCCACTCATTTTGGTTTTTGATGGTGACTAAATACCACCTCTGTCTTTTAAAAAAATAATAACGTGGCCTTGTTTTTTGAATGCAGCTTGTTAACAACCGAGTGATGTACACAAATATACTGCATTACTCCCCAGCGACAGACCTGTGGCCAATCCGCCGCTCCGTTCCCTTTTCAGTTCCTGTCGAATGTCACTTCAACAGGTAAGCCTGTCTGCATCACGGTTTCTTTCACATCATCGCTGCAGAATGTCTCTTTATGTTTTAACTTTAACAGACGGCGGGTCAGTTTTAGGAGTTACTTGCCATAGAAAACGTAAAAAAAGATTGTATATTTTTCCAGATACCATTACTCATACAAACTTGGGTTTCTGCCCCGTGTGGAACACCAGAATTACTTCATTCCCCTGAGAAGCGTGGACAAAGTGGCGCTGACCCCCCGTGACGGTGCAGTAGTGTCGGCCAATACGAATGCAGCGCTTGCACATCGGCTGATTGTGTTTCATTCACCCAATCAGAACTGTGGAGACGGATGACCCCAACTGACGCCTACACCGTCGGCCACCCCATGTTCTTTCAGGTAGAGGGTCTTCCACTTTCAGAGGGGCGGCTTTATGTGGATTCCTGCTACGTGACTAGGAACAGTTCTCATTTGTCCAGACCCAGATTCTCAGTCATTGAGAACCACGGGTAAGATTTGTCTTCCTATAGTTTCTGTCAAACACACAAGCCTCTCTGTGATTTGTCAGATGCATGACGGACAGTACGAGCAGTCGGTGGTCAAGATTTATTAACACGGACAAGAACAACGTCATCCGGTTTTCCCTGGATGCGTTTTTGTTTCACGGAATGTTGGGAAAGGTAAAAGCTCGTCGTAAAGTGATTCCGGCATAATGTTTTAATGGGATTTCTGCTGTTTAGCATCTGTACATGCACTGTGAAACATCAATCGGGCCGTGGGAACCAACGCTGAGTGCAAAGTCTTGCACGTACAACCAAACCACAGAACGGTAGTTTGAGATTGGATTGTAGTATTAAAGCGAGATTCTAGGATGGATTGTTTTTCAGATGGGAAGAGATGTTCGGCTCGGCGGCTGTGTGTCTCTGTTGCGACTCCAAATGTCTGGCCTCTGGCCCGTCCGGTTAGTGTCTGTACTTGGACTTTATTAGGCTGAAATATGGGTGTTAAAACTTTCTGAAAGCATTGGTGAAAGATGGTGAAAGCGCATGTTAATACTCTTTAAACCAGTGATTCTCAACCATTCGCCACCTAGAGGGCCGCGAGAATATTTTTTTCCCGCGAACGCGGGCCGCGAAGTCCGCGGAACAACAATGAGCTCCCCACCACTAGATGGCGCTGATGTGTCAACACGCTCCAATAAGCAGCAGTCAGTAGCGGAAGACTTTTGACTGAAGGTGGAGGACGTTCTTAAAACGAACAAATGAAGATATAAGTTACGACTTCAATTCGTTTATATTAATGGCAAAAATATCAAACGTTAGCTTAAACAGCTTGACATCTTCGTTTTTTGCTTGCAATTTTTAAAAATTTTCAGAAAATTAAAGGAAAATCTGAAACGAAAGAAAATAAAGCTTTCTACTAAAAAGTGAAGATAGCAAGTGAAGAAAATGTAAAAAGGAAACGAAAATAAAGCCAAAAAATCTTAACATTTGTCTTGTAATAGACAATAAATGTTGCTACTTTTTCCTACTAGCTTAGAATTAAGTGTGAACGATTACTTTGTCGTAATTTAGTGTAAATATTGTCAAAATTAGTCCTATTTTCTTGAAATAAGCATTTTTTTTAATAGAAATTGTGTTTGACACAGAAATGTCTGAAACAAGAACTGTAAAGTGAAATTTTAATAACATGTTTCTCATGATTTAAGAAGCTACTTTTATATTAAAGCCAATTACAACAAGAACTGAAATGCAGAAACAAATCTACTCTGTAACAAGATTATTTGTCTTGTTTTAGGCTGTTAACCAAGTACATTTTTAACCCGATTGGCAGATCATTTTATTTGATTTAAGTTTTGTTTCCTCATTTTGTTTTTTTTTTTTCATATAGATTTTTTGCATTTTGGTTTTGTCTGCCACTGTAGACACATTTTAATTATGTAAAATAATTTTTTTTTAAATGTATTTTTATTACTACTGAATATAAATTTAATTTATATACATTTCATGTGTTTTTTTAAAAGATACATACATATTTTAGATTAGTTATAAGTAAGCAAGAGCAAGTATAAGTAATAAGAGCAACTCCCTTATTCAGTGTTGTATGTGCAGGATTACAGCTTTCCTGATGATCTTGGTGTATCATATTATTTATTTATCTAAAATTTTGTGTATTTCATATAGTTATTAAATTCAACAAATCATGATTTGGATTGGCTGAAATAATGTGTGTTTTAATTGGGCAGCACGGTGGCGCAGTGGGTAGCGCTGTCGCCTCACAGCAAGAAGGTTCTGACTGTGACTCGTGGTGTGAGTTCGAGGCCGGTCAGGGTCTTTCTGTGTGGAGTTTGCATGTTCTCCCCGTGCTTGCGTGGGTTTCCTCCGGGTGCTCCGGTTTCCCCCACAGTGAGAAAAACATGCGTTTCAGGTTAATCTGGCCGTGGGGGTGTGTGAGCGTGTGTGTGTGTATGCCCGAGTGAAGTGGACGCTGGCGCAGATTGGCTGCCGCTATTTCACCGGGCAATTGGTATGTGTGTGAATGTTGTGTGTCATGTAAGGCGACCTTGAGTGTCATGAAAGGCGCAAATAAATAAAAAATCTAATGAATTATTATTATTATTATTAATGGGCCGCGGGACACTTTGATTTGGACAATTTGGGCCCCGAGGTCAAAAAGGTTGAGAACCCCTGGTATAGAGTGTATTTCTGATTAGTCAAAAGTCATTTTCATTTACAAATAAATTGCTTTTCTTTCAAACATAATGACATTTCAGTGATCCCAAACTTGAGAACAGTGTGTGTGTGTGTGTGTGTGTACACATTTTAAATAATGCTTAAAATAAATCATGTTTATTATGCATCACTTTTGTTTACTCCACAGAGCCTCCTAGCAACCTCAGAGTCACCGATATCACAAAAAGTTCAATTACCCTTGATTGGCAGAAACCATCATATGATGGAGGAAGTAAAATTACTGGATATTTAATTGAAAGAAAAGACAGTCCCAAGGGAAGATGGACAAAAGCTAATTTGACAAATGTAACAGACACCAGGTTCACAGTGACTGGCTTGACTCAAAATGAATCTTATGAATTTAGAGTCATGGCTAAAAATGCTGTTGGTTCAGTTAGCAACCCATCAGGAGTTATCGGGCCGGTGACCTGTGTCGACACATATGGTGCTCCTGAAATTGAACTTCCTCAAGAATATTTTGATGTTGTGAAATACAAAGCAGGAAGTACAATTGATCTCCAAATTGGAATTATTGCCAAACCTCAACCTACAATCGAATGGTACAAAGATGGAAAGGAGATTGAGTCTGGAGCTCAGATTTCCATCTCCAATACTTCAGAGTATGCAGCCATCTCAGTGAGGGAAGCCACGCGGTTGAATACTGGAACATATGAACTCAAGATTAAAAACTCTTTAGGCTCAGCTTATGCTGCCGTTAGAGTACTTGTCCAAGGTATGTCACAGTATCAATTGGCATTAACATTTTGCCATTACATGTATTTCAATGCATCACAATAAACGCAAATATATCTGCTTATTTTCATAGATAAACCTGGCCCAGCTTCTGGAGAAATACAGTTTAAGAAAATTACAGCAGATACTGTAACAATCATGTGGGATCCTCCTGCGGATGAAGGAGGCGCAATGGTTACCCATTACATTGTGGAGAAACGTGAGACAAGCAGAATTATGTGGTCCATAATCTCAGAGAAACTGGAAGATTGCATTGTCACAGTCCAAAGGCTTATTAAGGGCAATGAATACATTTTCCGTGTACGTGGTGTAAATAAATATGGAGTAGGGGATCCTCTAGAGTCTACACCTGTAATTGCACAGAATTCATTTGGTAAGTTTGTTAGTGTGTCTGTTTTTAGTATTTTTAAAGTTCTGAATTTTTTTCAAATATACATATTTTGTATATTTATGTGCTTTTTTTCCATAGTCCCTCCAAGTCATCCTTCAAAACCACAAGTCACTATGATTACCAAGTCAACAATGACTGTGGTTTGGGAAAGACCAAGTCTGGATGGTGGCAGTGATATTAATGGATATTATTTGGAGAAAAGAGAGAAGAAAAGTCTGCAGTGGTTCAAGGTTATTAAAGATCCTATTCGTGACACACGACAGAAAGTCAGCAACCTCACGGAAGGAAATGAATACCAGTATCGTGTCTGTGCCATTAACAAAGCTGGAGCTGGCCAGTATTCTGACGTATCCACTTTCTACAAAGCGTACGATCCTATCGGTAAGTTTGCCATTAGTTTTCTGTGAATAAAATGTTGCTTTTGCATATTAATGTTAATTTCTAATTTATGATAATACATTTCTACTTGGTATTTTAGATCCACCCAGTGAACCAACCAAGCTCCGAGTTGTTGATTCAACAAAGACTTCTATAACCCTTGGATGGGTGAAGCCTGTCTACAATGGTGGCAGTGAAATCACAAGCTATATTGTAGAACAGAAAATGGCTGATGAGTCCGAATGGGTCACCATTAGCTCTAAGGGTGAAGTAAGAACAACTGAATTTGTGGTCTCTCACTTAAAACCTGGAGTGTACTACTTCTTCCGGGTCTCAGCTGTTAACTGTGTAGGAGGTGGACGCTCAATTGAGATGATACAGCCAATTCAAGCCAAAGATATCCTAGGTGTGTAATCTAAATTAATTCAAATATGAATATACTGTATAGATCTATACAATTCAATATGTTTTTTATATTTTACTTTCTACAGAGGAGGCTGATGTTGATCTGGATATTTCAATGTCAACTCAGTACACAGCAAAAGCCGGAAGAGACGTTGACATTGTAATTCCTCTAAAGGGCAGACCAGCTCCAAATGTAACATGGAGAAAGGCAGACAAGAACATAGCTGGTGACTCAAGATACACAATCAGAAATACTGAATATTCAACTACCCTCATCATTCCGAAAGTCACAAGGGATGATACAGGAAAATATCTTCTTGAAGTTGAAAATGGAGTTGGAGAGGCAAAGCGAATTACAGTGTCTGTTAAAGTATTGGACACACCATCAGCTTGTAATAAATTGATAGTGAAAAATGTGACGCTTGGAAAACTCACTTTGAGTTGGGAGCCTCCCCACATTGATGGTGGCTCTCCAATTACAAACTACATAGTTGAGAAGAAGGATGCCAAACTGAAGGCCTTTACTTTGGTAACAAATGAATGTACCAATACAACATATAAAGTCGATGGCCTGTCTGAAGAAATTTCATATTTCTTCCGTGTCTCTGCTGAAAATGAATATGGGGTTGGTGATCCATGTGAGACAGAACAGCCGGTCAGAGCAACACAGATGCCTGGTCCTGTCAAAAATTTAATTATGGTTGATTCATCAACTACATCTGTGACGTTGGCATGGACAAAGCCTGATCATGATGGTGGTAGTCACATTTCGGAGTATGTTATTGAGAAGAAAACAAAAGAAGAGGAAGTCTGGACAATTGGAGGCACATGCAGACGTTGTCAGCTTGAGGTACCAAACCTTAAAGAACTCTCTGAAGTTTTGTTCAGAGTATTTGCCAAAAACGAAAAAGGTCGCAGTGATTTCTCACAAATTGGACCCATCACTGTGAAAGACATCTTGATTTCGCCTGAGGCAAACCTCATTGACTATCCTAATGGAGAACTGAGTGTTCGTGTGGGACAAAATATCATCATTGACTTGCCTTACAAAGGTAAGCCTAATCCAAGTGTCCAGTGGATGAAAGATGATGTGCTACTCAAAGAAAGCGAACAAGTTCGTTTCAGGCAAACAGAGAACAAGGCAAGCGTTACTGTCAGAAATGCGCGCAAAGAAAACAAAGGAAAGTATACTTTGGTTCTTGATAACAAAATTGTCAAGAACTTCTTTGATATCAAAGTAATCACACTTGGGGCACCATCTTCACCAGTAGGCCCAATCCGTTTCGATGAAATTAAAGCCCAAAGTATTATCATCTCCTGGGATGAACCAGAAGAAGATGGTGGAGGAGAGATTACTTGCTATAGCGTAGAAAAACGTGAAACATCCCATGCAACTTGGAAGTTGGTTTGCTCTAGTGTGGTTAGAACAACATTCAAGATTCCAAATTTGGTTAAAGGTACCCATTACCAATTTAGAGTGCGAGCAGAAAACAAATATGGTGTCAGCGATCCCCTCACCTCTTCAGAAGTTCTTGCTCAACACCAATATAAACCACCAGGTCCACCAGGAAAACCAGTAGTGTACAATATCACAAGTGATGGAATGACAGTTCAGTGGGACGCTCCAGGCTTTGATGGTGGTTCACCGTTGACTGGATATCATCTTGAGAAAAAAGACAGGAACAGCTTATTATGGATGAAAGTAAATTCAAGTCCAATTTCTGGAAAAGAGTATAGAGTAATTGGACTTATTGAAGGCTTGGAGTACTCGTTCAGAGTTTATGCACAAAACAATGCAGGCATGAGCTCAGTCAGTGAGCAGAGCAAGCACAAACTGGCTATTTCCCCTGTTGGTAAGTAAAGACTTTTTTTATTAACATATTATTTACTGCAAGTGTTTTCAGTCCACATTATGATTTCTATTTTATTGCTATAATCTTATAATGTTGTACTCTAAGTCCTGTAATTTTTGTCCATTAGATCCTCCTGGCACCCCTAACTGTATTGATGTTACACGAGACTCTGTAACGCTCCAGTGGGAACCACCTAAGCGTGATGGAGGCAGTAAAATTGTGGCCTACAGTGTTGAAAGACGTCAAGGAAGAGCACGTTGGCTTAGATGCAATTTCATTGACATCAGCGAATGCCACTTTACAGTGACAGGTCTTCCTGCTGGGGATCGTTTTGAATTCAGAGTGATTGCCCGGAATGCTGTTGGAACAGTTAGTCCACCTTCTCAATCATCTGGCTACATCATGACCAGAGATGAAAGTGGTAGGCATCTCTGCTATTGCTCCAAAGATTATGTATTTTTCCTTCTAAATAACTGAATTTAAACTAATCCACTTCTCAAATGTTTTAGTGGTTCCGGAGATTGAGTTTGAAGCTGAGAAGACCCTCACCATAAAGGCAGGTGAACACATCAAACTCAATTGCCGCATAAGTGGGCGTCCTGTACCTCAAGTTACATGGTATAAAGATGGAAAAGAAGTTGACAAACTGCTGGTGGACATCACAACGGTCATTGGATCAAGCTCACTGTTTATCAGAGATGCTGATCGCAACGACCGTGGTATCTACACAGTTGAGGCCAAGAACAGTTCAGGAACAACAAAAGTGGATGTTCTTGTCAGGGTTCAAGGTATGGTAACCGTATCCCTTTAAATTGCATTCTAAAATGTTTATTGCTATTTAGTTGGCCTGAATGTTTAATTAATGTATTTAATTTTCAGATACCCCCGGACCACCTGAGGGCCCACTTCGCTTCACTAACATATCAGCTGAAAAGGCAACACTTTGGTGGAGCCCACCTGATAATGATGGTTGCGCACCTATCATTAATTATGTAATAGAAAAGCGTGAGACCTCAAGAATTTCCTGGGCGCTGGTAACATCCAAATGTGAAGCCTGCTCATTTAATGCCACAAAACTGATCAAAGGCAATGAATATCAGTTCCGCGTATCAGCTGTAAATAAATTTGGAGTTGGCCGGCCATTGGAGTCTGAGCCAATCATTGCTCAGATGCAGTACAGTAAGCAAACAATTTTGTTGTTCATGCTAATTTGAGTTGTAGCTTTAAATGAGTACGTAAACGTGTGCATTTTGTGCTTTTTTCCCCACAGCGGTACCAGATGCTCCTGGCACCCCTGACTGCACTCATGTAACAGGAAACAGTATTACTTTGTGTTGGACAAGACCAAGACATGATGGTGGAAATGAGATCAAGCAATACATTCTTGAACGGAGAGAGAAAAAGAGCTTGAGATGGGTGAAAGTTTCAGCCAAAAGACCAATAACTGAACTCAGGCATAGAGTAACAAACCTTACTGAAGGAAATGAGTATGAATTCCGTGTAATGGCTGAAAATGGAGCTGGTATTGGACCTGCAAGTGGAACATCAAGATTGTTCAAGTGCAGAGAGCCAACAAGTGCTCCAAGCGCACCGACGGTTGTGAAGGTCATTGATTCCACTAAGACATCTGTTTCCTTAGAATGGACAAAACCTGTGTTTGATGGTGGAATGGACATAATTGGTTACGTCATTGAGATGTGCAAGGCAAGCCTTGAGGAATGGCACAGAGTCAATAACCAGACATGCATACACACCAGCTATACTGTTACCGACTTAGAACCTGGTGAGGAATATAAATTCCGTGTCTGTGCAGTCAATGGTGCTGGAAAAGGAGAAGCCTCTGAGACTCCAAACATTGTACAAGCAGTTGATAGACTGACATCACCTGAAATTGACATAGATGCAGATTTTAAGCAGACACATATTGTAAAGAATGGCGGAACAGTCACACTTCATATTCCGTTCCGTGGAAAACCAGCCCCGCTTGCTACTTGGACAAAAGCAGATGGAGAGCTTGGTGTAATGGTGGATATCAATACAACAGAAACCTTCAGCACCTTAACTATTGAAAATTGCACTAGATATGATGCAGGAAAGTATACACTTTCTCTGGAAAACAATAGTGGTCGTAAAACTATTACATTAACTGTGAAAGTACTGGATACACCTGGACCACCAGGACCATTATCATTTAAGGATGTGACACGTGGTGCCCTAACAATTATGTGGGATGCCCCATCAAACGATGGCGGAGCACGTGTTCATCATTACATTGTTGAGAAGCGAGAGGCTAGTCGCTTAAGTTGGCAGGAGGTCAGTGAAAAGTGTACGCGTCAAATCTTGAGGGTGACCAACCTTGATATTGGCGTAGCATACTTCTTCAGAGTAATTGCCGAAAACCAGTATGGCAAAGGAGAGCCGTTTGAAATGACAGAACCTATTGTGGCCACGGAGGAGCCTGCACCACCCAAGAGACTTGATGTCATTGACACAACATCATCAACTGCCAGCTTGGTATGGATGAAGCCTGAACATGATGGTGGAAGCCGCATCACTGGATATATTGTTGAGACTAGGAAGAAGGGTTCGGCCAACTGGGTTATTGGTGGTCAAACTAAATCTTTAAAGATGATTCTTGAAGGACTGGTCGAGAACACAGAATATGAGTTCCGTGTCAAGGCCCAAAATGATGCTGGTGTTAGTCACCCACGAGATGCACTTGCCTCTGTCATCATAAAAGAGCCTCGTGTAGAGCCAACAGCTGATCTGAGTGGCATCAACAAGCAGCTTATCACTTGCAAAACTGGAAATTCCTTTGCCATTGATATCCCAATTAGTGGCAGACCAGCACCAAAGGTCACTTGGAAGCTTGAAGAAATGAAACTTAAAGAAACTGATAGACTCTCAATTAAGACTTCTAAAGACAGAACCACTTTATTAGTTAAGGATGCCAAAAGAGGTGACAGTGGAAAGTACTATCTCACTCTTGAAAATGCTGCCGGATCAAAGACGTTCACGGTAACAGTCATTGTTATCGGTAGACCAAGCGCACCAACTGGACCAGTTGAGGTTTCAGGCATCTCATCAGAATCCTGTGTGCTGACTTGGGCAGAACCCACAGATGATGGTGGCACTGACATCACCAATTATATTGTTGAAAAGCGTGAATCTGCCTCAACCTCGTGGCAAGTGGTGAATTCAAGCGTCAAACGAACCACCATCAAAGTAACACACCTGACCAAGTATGTGGAGTATACGTTCAGAGTATGTGCTGAGAACAAGTTTGGAGTGAGCAAATCTATTGAATCTCAGGCTATTGTTGCCGAGCATCCATTTGGTTAGTATATATTCTCTAATGTAATTAAACATTTATTTAATTCATTACTAATAACCATTCATTTAAATTGATTTTGTTTGTTTTTTTTTTTAGTTTCTCCAAGCCCACCAACTCGTCCAGATGTTGTTTTCGTCTCTGCTACTGCAATTTCAATACGCTGGGATGTGCCATATCATGATGGTGGAAGCAAAGTGACTGGATATTGGATTGAGAAGAAAGAGCGTAATACTATTCTCTGGGTCAGGGAGAACAAGATTCCGTGTGTTGACTGTCAGTACAAGATTTCCAGCCTTATTGAAGGGCTTGAATATCAATTCAGAGTTTATGCAATGAACATCGCTGGTTTGAGCAAAGCAAGTGAAGCATCAAGGCCAGTCCTCGCCTTAAACCCAGTCGGTACGTTTGTGCATGTTTATAAGGATTTTAAATAAATGAAGTAACCTTTTTACATGTCTAAAATACATTATTATGCAATTTCTGCCTCAGATCCACCTGGTAAACCAGAAGTTTATGATGTAACCAAGACTTCAGTGTCTATTAAATGGTCTGTACCTTTGAGTGACGGAGGTAGCAAGATTGTAGGATATGTTGTTGAACGCAAGGCATCCAGTGATGAGGACGAAATGCGCTGGTTGAAGTGCAACTACACTACGATCACCGAAAACTTCTTCACAATTCCATCTCTCAGTGAGGGAGAGGTATATGAATTCCGCGTAATTGCCAGAAATGGTGCTGGTGTTCACAGTACGCCATCTGAGACAACAGGACCCATCACATGCAAAGATGAATACAGTAAGTTTGCCTTTTTAAGTTTCCCCTTGTTTATAGACGATTCAGCAATAATATTTACTGTTAACACTGTGTTGTGCAATTATGCATTGCAAATACTAATACTATATGCTATTACTGTAACTTGTGGTTGATGAAACCCTGTTCATAAATTTGTATTGTTGTGTGTTTGTATTTTAGCTCCTCCCAAAGCTGAGTTGGACAGCAAACTTGTTGGTGAGACGATCACTATTCGTGCAGGAGCAGATCTTGTTCTTGACGCTGCTGTTGGGGGAAAACCAGAACCCAAAGTGTTCTGGGCAAAGGGTGATAAAGAGCTGGATCCTGGCGAGAAGTACTCACTAACTTATACTAGTACAAGAGCAATGGCGATCATTAAGTCATGTGACAGAAATGACACGGGACGATATATTCTCACAGTGAAGAATGCTAGTGGAATTAAAACATCAGCTGTTAACGTTAAAGTCCTTGGTAAGAATTTAATAAATAAGTGTGTTCATTAATCGCAATAAAATACAATTTTGATTATCAACGTCTTTTGTGTTTTAGATACACCTGGACCACCCGCGGGTAAAATAACAATAAGCCGCGTCACTGAAGAAAAATGTACAGTATCTTGGAAGATTCCTGATGAGGATGGCGGAGATCATGTGTCTCACTATATTGTCGAGAGGCGTGAAACTAGCAGACTCAACTGGGTTATTATGGAAACTGAATGCAAGACTCTTTCTTGTATCAGCTCTAAACTTATCAAGAACAATGAATATATTTTCCGTGTCCGAGGCGTCAATAAATATGGGGTTGGTGTGCCTTTGGAGTCAGAACCAGTTGTTGCAAGAAATGCATACAGTAAGTACTTTTCGGTAAAAATCACAACAATAATCATTGGCGTAATAGATTTACAATAATTGATTTTCATTTTCATCCTAGCTGTTCCAACACCTCCTGGACAACCAGAGGTCACTGCTACTGGAAAAGAACATGTCATTATTGAGTGGCTGAAATCAGAAAGTGATGGTGGTAGTGAAATTAAAAACTACCTGGTGGATAAGCGTGAGAAAAGCAGTGTTAGATGGACAAGAGTTAACAAAACCTACACTATTTACGATACCCGCCTTAAGATCACTGGTCTCATTGAAGGTAGTGACTACCAGTTCCGTGTGTCTGCTGTTAATGCTGCTGGCACCAGCCTTCCGAGTGAAGCATCCCAGTATGCCCACTGCAGAGAGCCAACATGTAAGTCAACCAACTGCTTGTCTGAAAACATGTCTGTGTTTTGCTTCGTTGGGCAGGTTGCCTCAAGATGAACTTACATTTGTAACCCTGTTTTCTGCTCAATGTTTCTAGATACCCCCGCTCCACCATCCGTTCCTCGTATTACAGACACCACAAAACACAGCATTAGTCTCGTCTGGACACGACCAATGTATGATGGCGGCTCTGATGTTACTGGCTATGTTGTTGAAATATTGGAGGAGGGAACGGAACAGTGGTATAGAGCCACTCAAAAGACCCTGAGCAGCACAGACTACACTGTGTCTGGCCTGGCAAGTAACAAAAAGTACAGCTTCAGAGTGGCTGCACTCAATGCAATGGGTACCGGAGAATTCAGTGAAGGCAGTGCTGAGGTGGCACCATCAGAAAGAATTGGTAAGGGAATTTATGGATTTTACTGTTAGAAGCATTTGGTTTTTGATCCTTAGGCAAACACTACATTTTTTTGCGATTACTAACAAGAGATTTGTTGTTGTATTTTTAGAAATGCCTGATATCGAGCTTCCTGATGAACTAAAGAAGACCGTTTGCGTCAGAGCTGGTAGCACTTTACGCCTTAATGTCACTACCACTGGCAGACCTGCACCAGTTGTTACCTGGAGAAAGACTGGCATCGATCTACAAACCCGTGGTTTCATAGACACGACAGAAAACTCGACATCTTTGTTAGTTGAGAAGGTACACCGCTATGATGCTGGAAAATACACGATCGAGGTGGAGAACCCTTCTGGCAAGAAATCAGTTACCATCCTTGTCAAAATTTATGGTGAGTTCTGATTCACAATACATTTCTATTGTTTTTATTTTAGGATTGTTTAAGACAACCATTAACAACTTGATTTTAATTATAGATACGCCCGGACCATGTGGTGCTGTAAAAGTGAAAGATTACACCAAGGAGTCTGTTGTTATCACATGGGATGTACCTACTATCGATGGAGGCGCCCCGATCAATAACTACATTATTGAGAAACGTGAAGCATCAATGAAATCATACAAAACTGTGACAGCAGAATGCAAAAAGACCCTGTATAGAATTACTGGGCTGGAGGAAGGCGCACAATACTTCTTCAGAGTTTTGCCAGAGAACATTTATGGCATTGGAGAGCCACGTGAAATCCGAGAAGCAGTGCTCGTCTGTGAAGTTCCATCTGTTCCTCAAGATCTGAATGTAATAGATGTTACAAAGTCTACTGTGATTCTCGGATGGGCAAGACCACACCATGATGGTGGCAGCAGAATTTCTGGATTTGTCATTGAAGCCTGCAAAATTGGAACAGATCGCTGGACGAATGTTGCTAATGTGAAATCCTCTGTTGTGCAGCATACAATTGATTCACTAACTGAAAATGAGCAATATCTCTTCAGAATAAGAGCTGTAAATAGCAGAGGTGTGAGTGAGCCCAGAGATCTCATGACGCCTGTCACAATTCAAGAACATACAGGTAAAATGTCGAAAAACTAGCAAAGCCTTACTAAATCTTGTTTTCTTTGACGTGAACTCTAATGTTTTTTTATTACAGTTGCTCCAAAGATCGATTTGACTGGCATTCCTCAAAAGATTGTCAACGTACCAGCGGGCAAACCGATTGTGCTTAACATTCCTATTAAAGGTAGACCAGCACCAGTCTGTTCCTGGTTCTTTGGTGGAGTCAAGATGAAAGACAAGCTTGATCACATCAAAATTGAAACATCTGCGAAATTCACAAAACTGATAGTCCGTGAAACAACAATCGATGACACGGGTGACTACACTCTTGAAGTAAAGAATGCCCTTGGAACAGCAAGAGAGGTCATCAAAGTTATCATTCTTGGTAAGAAATGCTTTTACAACTTTTACAACTACTACATTTACACCACAATTATGATAAATGGGCACAATAGTGGCAAATTTGACAACACTATTCTGTTTTAGACAAACCGGGAATACCTGTTGGACCTATGAAAATTGAAGAAGTCGATGGCACATCTGTTACCTGCAGCTGGGAAGTCCCAGAGAAAGATGGAGGAGCAAATGTCAGTGGCTATGTTGTTGAACAACGTGATGCACATAGACCAGGATGGATGCCCGTTTCTGAATCTGTAACAAGACCCACCTTCAAGTTCACACGACTTGTAGAGGGAACAGAATATGTGTTCCGTGTAGCTGCAACAAATCGATTTGGTATTGGCAAGTTCTTGCAGTCTGAAGTTGTTGAGTGCAAGAGCCCTAAAAGTACGTTGTTTTCTAAAAAAGCTAAAGAAAAAAATGACAAAGTGCAGATGTAGGTATTGATTAAAATATCTTGTGCTTCTAGCTGTACCTGGACCACCCAGCATACCCGAAATATTTGACGTGTCTCACGATGGCATGACTCTCACTTGGACACCGCCCGAGGACAATGGTGGTTCAACTATTGCTGGCTATATTATTGATCGTAAAGAAGTTGGGTCTGATAGATGGATACACATCAATAAGAATCCTGTCACAATGACAAGATACAGAGCAACTGGACTTATCGAGGGACTTGAATATGAATATAGAGTCACTGCTATCAACTCTAGAGGTGCTGGAAAGCCAAGTGCAAACTCTAAACCAGCCATTGCAATGGATCCAATTGGTACGTTCAGAGGAAGATTGTAAAAATGCATATGTAATGAATTCCTACAACTGAAGTGTTTTTTGTCATCTGTATTTTAAACAGAGCCTCCTGGTATTCCACTGAACCCAAGAGTGACAGACACCACAAGAACATCAGTTTCTCTTGCTTGGTTTGCTCCAGAAGAAGAGGGTGGTGCAGCAATTACTGGATATTTGATTGAGATGCAAAAGGTTGACCAGGTGGAATGGACAAAATGCAACACCACACCAACAAAGATCTGCGAATACACTTTGACTCACATGCCACAAGGCGCCGAATACAAGTTCCGTGTGATGGCTTGTAATGCTGGAGGAGCTGGAGAACCAGCTGAACTGCCTGGAGTTGTTAAAGTGACAGAAATGCTTGGTAAAAAAAAAACTACACACACAAACATGGCCTGTGTTGTTCACTTGAATACTTGATCCACTTCATTACAATATGGTATTAAATTGTATTTTTATTATTTCAGAATATCCCGACTACGAGTTGGATAAAGTATACCAGGAAGGCTATGTTGTCAGACAAGGTGGAGTCATCAGGCTTTCTGTGCCTATCAAGGGTAAACCCTTGCCAACATGCAAGTGGACCAAAGAAGGTCGTGACATTGCACACAGGGCTATGATTGCCACCAGTGAAGAACGTACTGAGCTCGTAATCAAGGAAGCCCACAGAGACGACACTGGCACTTATGATCTTGTGCTAGAAAACAAATGTGGAAAGAAAGCAGTCTACATTAAGGCTAAAGTTATTGGCCGTCCAGATCCACCAGAGGGTCCTCTTGAATTTGATGACATTCAAGCACGATCAGTCAGAGTGAGCTGGAGACCGCCCTCTGATGACGGTGGCTCTGATATTTTTGGTTACATTGTGGAGAGACGGGAAGTACCAAAAGCAGCTTGGTACACTGTTGACTCGCGGGTCGTCGACACATCTCTGGTGGTCAAGGGTCTAAAGGAAAATGTTGAATATCACTTCAGGATTACAGCAGAGAACCAGTTTGGCGTAAGCAAATCCTTGAAATCCGATGAATCTATTACACCGAAAACTCCGCTTTGTAAGTATTTTTTCATTTGTTACAAAGTGAAAGAGAATAATTTAAAAAAAAACCTTGCACAGTTATTATTGCCCTAAAATGCCTGCAAACTACAATTCTGCCTGTTTCATATGTAGGTCCACCAGAACCTCCAAATTTCCCACCAGAAATCTTGGATGTCACAAAAACTACAATTGGTCTTTCCTGGTCAAGACCAAAGGATGATGGCGGATCTCGAGTTACTGGATATTATGTTGAGAGAAGAGAAATTTCCACTGAAAAATGGGTGCGCCATAACAAGACGCACATTACTACAACAATGTACACACTCACCGGCCTCATACCTGATGCAGAGTACCAGTTCCGTGTGATTGCTCAGAATGATATTGGTCAGAGTGAACCAGGACCTGTATCTGAGTCGGTGGTATGCAAAGATCCATTTGGTAAGTCCAAATATTCCCAGTCAACGTACTGCATAATAGAGAGGCTAAAGTTTCACATATAATTCTGATTTTTCAACAGATAAACCTTCCCAACCTGGTGAGATTGACATCATCTCTGTAACAAAAGACAGCATAACAATTCACTGGATTCGTCCCGAGTCCGATGGTGGAAAAGAGATCCTTGGGTATTGGATTGAGTTTAGACAGGCAGGGGAAAGTGCCTGGAAGAAATGTAACAAAGAGCGTTCCAAGGACAGACAGTTTACCATGGGCGGACTCATGGAGGCTATGGAGTATGAGTTCAGAGTCTTAGCTGAAAATGAAACTGGACTAAGTAGACCTAGAAGAACTGCAATGGGCATTAAAACCAAACTAAGCGGTAAGAACACCAAACAAGGAATAACTTGAGCATATTGACTAGTTCTGATGTCTATGCAACATATTTAACTCTCTGGGTTTAATTTGCAGTTGGAGAAGCTCCATGTCTGAAGGAAGAAATTAAAGATACCACCACTAAGCTTGGAGAATCTGGTACATTGACATGCCAGATTATTGGAAGACCGCTTCCTGAAATCAGATGGTACAGATATGGAAAAGAACTCATCCAAAGTCGAAAATACAAGATGAGCTCAGACGGCCGAAACCACTCATTAACAGTTCTGACAGACGAACAAGAAGATGAAGGTGTGTACACATGCAGAGCCATCAACGAAGCTGGTGAAATTGAGACCAGTGGAAAGCTTCTGCTACAAGCAGCTCCTCAGTTCCACCCTGGATTCCCTCTGAAGGAGAAATACTATGCTGGTTGTGGAACAAGTCTGCGCCTTCATGTGGTCTACATAGGTCGCCCTATTCCACAGATTATGTGGTTTTATGGCAAGAAGCCTCTCAATCCTTCAGAGAATGTTGTCATTGAAAACACAGAGAGTTATACACACTTGGTCGTCCGAAACGTTCAACGTAAGACAAATGCTGGTAGATATAAGGTTCAGATGAGCAACAAGTTTGGCACAGTCGACACTGTCCTCCGTGTGGAAATCCAAGGTAAGTCAAAGCTAAAAAAAAAAATTCAAAATAAGAAAAAACGTACATGTTCATGCAATAAACAAGTCTCTTCTGTTTTTAGACAAGCCGCTCATTCCTGAAGGCCCAATTGTTGTTGATGCCCTTTTGAAGAACTCTGTGATCATTAGCTGGAAACCACCCAAGGATGATGGTGGATCAGTGATCACAAATTACATTGTAGAGAAGCGTGAAGCAAAAGAAGGAGAGCAATGGCACCTTGTGTCCTCAGCCGTTCCAGGAACTACATGCCGTGTTCCAAACCTCATTGAGAGTTCTGGATATTATTTCAGAGTTTCAGCACAGAATCAGTATGGCATCAGTGAATCACTTGAAATTCCATCTGTTCTCATCATCAAGAGTCCATTCGGTAAGGCCACCCCCCCCCCCCCCCAAAAAATCACAAAAAAAAAACAAATCAGTAAGAAGAGCTGTTTTTGTACAAAATGATGAAGTCAAAACAATTTTTAACTATTTTTACATGCATGAAATCAATATTTTCTTGGACCAAAATTGACAATTTTACTAAGCAATTAGTTTTATTTATTGATAATTTTGATCAGAAATTTCCTAAACATGTTTTTGCTGTCAAGCAGCTGACCAAACTTTAAATACAAATAAATAAAATGTGCAAAAATTGCAATACAATTAAATATTAGATAAAACAATGAGAAATAAATATAAAAATGTTAGATAGATAGATAGATAGATAGATAGATAGATAGATAGATAGATAGATAGATAGATAGATAGATAGATAGATAGATAGATAGATAGATTTCACTGATAATATTGATACTGTATTTCATTTTTTATGAAATAATGTATTCTAATGTATTTTCGTTTTGTCTTACAAAATACAGAGAAACCCGGAATCCCACATCAACCATCTGTTGCTTCTGTAACTAAAGACTCGTGTGTTGTTTCTTGGAAGGCGCCTTCTAGTGACGGAGGTGCTAAAATCAAGAGCTATTATCTGGAAAAACGAGAGAAGAAACAGAACAAATGGATTTCGGTCACTACAGAAGAAATTCACGAGACATCTTACACCGTTAAAGGTCTTCTCGAAGGTTTTGAATATGAATTCCGCGTCAAATGTGAAAACATTGGCGGGGAAAGTGATTGGAGTGAGATTTCACAACCAATCATTCCAAAATCAGATACAACTGCACGTGCTCCATTCTTCAAGGAGGAACTGAGAGACATGTGTGTCAAATACAAGGCAAATGCAACCTTTGTCACCAAGGTTGTTGGATATCCAAAGCCGGTGGTTAAGTGGTACAAGAATGGCAAGGAAGTTTTGGCTGATGGGCAGAAATTAAAGGTCCAAGAATTCAAAGGAGGCTATTATCAGCTTGTTATCAGCAATGCTGATGAGAATGACTCAGCAGTTTATCAAATTAGAGCAACGAATCGGCTTGGCTCAATCTCTACCACTGTGAATCTGGAGGTTGAGGGTAAGTTACACATTAACTTGATAAAACTTACATGTGTTTTTTGTATTAAATATCAACATTTTACTTATAAAAGAACTTAATTTCATACATTTGAATATTTTCCATATGTTTCAAAATAATCAAAATGGAGAAATGGTTGATTCAACTTTAAAAAATGTGTTCAATGTCGCTTTAAATTAAACGTGAAAGTTTAGAGTTAATTGAAAGTATTGATAAAAATGCCAGAATGTGTTTAATTATTTACATTTTTATAATAAAATAATATTTCTTTTTATAATCTTATGAAGAGCACACAGATTTAGTAAAACGCTATATTAATAATAATATAACAAAATGTATCCCTATTTTTGGTCCAAATGCATCCCCTTGCCCATAGTTTATGATTCAAGTACAAAGGAATATATAATTAATTTTTCTTTTCTTTTTTTTTTTTATTTTAGTTCCTGCCAAGATTTACTTGCCACTGCACCTCCAAGGCATGGGGGCTGTTCATGCTGTTCGTGGAGAGGTTGTTACAATCAGGATTCCAATCAGTGGTAAACCAGATCCTGTTGTCACATGGCAAAAGGGTCAAGAGATTATTAACAATTCAGCCTACCATCAGGTTATAAACACAAGATCATTCACCTCCCTAGTCTTCCAAAAGGGAGTGCAAAGAAAAGATTCAGGTTACTACATCCTCAGTGCCAAAAACAGATTTGGCGTTGATAAGCAAACTATTGAAGTCGATGTGGCTGATGTCCCTGATGCACCAAAGGATATTAAAGTGAGCGATATTGGCAGAGATACGATCACTCTTGTTTGGAGTCCTGGAAATGATGGAGGAAGTGAAATCATCAACTACATTATAGAAAAATGTCCTACCACTGGTGATAGGTGGATTCGAGCTGCTCAGACTCCTGAGCCCCAATACACAGTTATGAGTCTTTTCGGAAAAACAAAATACCAGTTCCGTGTGATTGCTGAAAACAAATTTGGCGTGAGTAGTCCATCTGCACCAACTGAGCCTGTCACAACCAAGGAGGATAAACTAGCAATCAGAAACTATGATGAAGAAGTCGATGAGACCAGAGAGATTGCCAAGGAGGAAGCACCACAGTCAAAAGTGAAAAACGTGCCTTCTCTCTACACCGTATCTGAAGAGCTTGCACGCAATGGACAGTTCGGTATTGTCCATCGTTGTGTAGAAATCAGCTCCAAGAAAACTTTCATGGCCAAATTCATTAAAGTCAAAGGTGCTGACCGTGAATTGGTTGCAAGAGAAATTGAGACACTCAACATAGCCAGACACAAAAACTTGATGTACCTTCATGAATCATTTGATAGCTTGGAAGAATATGTTGTGATCTATGAATTCTTGTCAGGTCTGGATATTTTTGAGCGTCTTGGTACCAACTTTGATCTCACAGAGAAAGAAATTGTTCTGTATTTAAGGCAGGTTTGCAATGCCTTGAAGTTTTTGCATAGTCACAACTATGGCCACTTTGATATCAGACCAGACAATATTGTATACTGCACCAAAAAGAGCAGCACAATTAAGATCATAGAAATGGGTCAAGCGAGATTACTCACTGCTGGAGAAAACATCAGGATTCAGTTCAGCGCTCCTGAGTACTGTGCACCAGAAGTCCACACCAGCGATTTAGTCACCCCGGCTACTGACATGTGGTCTGTGGGTGTTCTTGCATACGTTCTTCTCGGTGGACTTAATCCATTTGCTGCTGAATCCAAGCATACAATGACAGAGCACATTTCAAATGCAGAATATGTGTTTGACAGTGAAGCCTTTAAAGAAACCAGCATTGAGGCTATGGACTTTGTTGACAGACTGCTGCTCAAAGACCGCAAGCTTCGTATGACTGCCTCTGAAGCTTTGGAGCATCCTTGGCTGAAGATGAAATTAGACCTTGTTAGTTCAAAGGTCATCAAGACTTTGAGACACAAGAGATACTACCAAACACTGGTCAAGAAGGAAAGCACTGCTACCGTGTCAGCGGCACGTGTTGCCTATGGTGGAGGCTTCAGAAACCAGAGAAATATTTCCATTGGCAGAGTGAAGATTGGATACCCTGAACAAGCCTTGAGAGCAGGCCCAGTAATGCATGGGTCAGCCGAAGAGGGAGGACACGTCAGGTTTGTCTGCTGCATTGAAAACTACGACAGAAACACCGAAGCGACATGGTACTTTGGTTCCCACAAACTGACAGCAAGCCACAAATATGAAATCAACTATTCTAATGGAGTGGCTAGCATTTATGTTAAAGACATTGAAGAGTGTGATGATGGACTTTATAGATGCAAGGTTGTCAGTGAAGACAAAGAAGATAATGCTTATGCAGAGCTGTTTGTAGAGAGTGTAAGGTCACATCGTGAATACTATCTAGGACGCTCACTTAAGCAACCAAGACGTAGAATTGACAAATCAAAGCTTTTGCAGAGACCACCAGAGTTCACTTTGCCCTTGTTCAACCGTTCGGCATATATTGGGGAAAATGTGCGATTTGGTGTGACAATAACAGTCCATCCAGAGCCAATTGTTACATGGTTGAAGGCTGGACACAGAATTAAACCAGATCCTGAAAAATACACATTCACAAGTGATAAGGGGCTTTATCAGCTCCTGATTCACAATGTTGACCTCAGTGATGATGCTGAATACACCGTGATGGCAAACAACAAGTTTGGTGAGGACACTTGCAAAGCCCGGCTCACTGTAATGCCCCACATTGTTGCAGAGGACACCATGAGGCCAATGTTCAAACGCCTCTTAGCAAATATCGATTGCACAGAAGGAGAGAGTGTACAGTTTGAATTAAGAGTATCAGGAACTCCACCACCTTCTCTCAAATGGGAAAAAGATGGCAAACCTCTTGAGTTCAGGCCTCAAGTTGAAGTTGTTCAACAGGATGTAGATTATTATGTTCTACATATTCGAGAAACACTCATAGAGGATTCAGGAGTATATAAAGTTACTGCAACAAATACTGCTGGATCAGCAAGTTGCCAAGCAACTCTCAAAGTTGTACGAGTTACATACACAAGAAGGGAGTTCAAAAGCGAGGATGACAGGCAAAAATATGTAATGAACCAAATAGAAAAGACTCTAAAAATGGCACAGCAGTTCTCTAAAGCAGAGGTTACTTCTCTTAATCCCGTTGCACAGGAGGCTTTGAAGGAAGCTGCCGAGTTATACAAACCGGCCGTGAGTACCAAGAATGTGCAGGGTGAGTTTGACATTTCTGATAAAGAAGATCAAGAAATTAAGAAAATGATAGAAGAAGATAAGAAGATACGTATGCCTTATGAAATCCCGGAGGCTCGTGCACATGATCCATCGGTTCTTGGTGAAGACAAGTTGATCAAACATTTTGTGCCTCTATCTGACATGAAATGGTACAAGAAACTGCGTGATCAATATGAAATTCCTGAGAGAATGGAAAAGATAGTTCAGAAAAGACAGAGGCGAATCCGTCTCTCTAGATGGGAGCAGTTTTATGTTATGCCATTGCCCAGAATAACTGACCAGTACAGGCCAAAATGGCGTATACCAAAACTTACTCAAGATGATTTAGAGACTGTTCGACCAGCCAAACGATCACCATCACCTGAGTCAGAGATCTCCTTTAGACAGAGAAGACGCTCACTGGGAGATATTTCAGATGAGGAGCTCTATGAAGCGGAGGACTTTGCGACAATGAGAAGAACTGAAATAGAAAGACAACAGCTTGAAGAGGAGCTAGAACTTGGCTTCTCTGCATCACCACCTAGAAGCCCTGTCCCCATTGAGCCTTATGCTGTTCGCCATGCATCGCCAAGACCTGTCTACAAAGAAGCGAGACATGTGGAAGAAATAAGACATGTTTCAGCCAGTGAGAGACCTAAGGGTTCCCCACCTCCTATTTCACATTTCATGAGGAGGAGGAGATCTTTGTCTCCAACCTACATTGAACTGATGCGTCCGGTCTCTGAGCTCATCAGACAACCTCGACGACCTTTGCCTACAGGAGATGAAGAGCCAATAGTTGAAAGAAGATCCCCCACTCCAGAGAGGACACGTCCTCGTTCGCCTAGTCCTGTTTCTGGTGAAAGAAGATCTTCTAGATCCTCATCCAGATTTGAAAGATCTGCTAGATTTGATATCATGTCTAGATATGAGGCAAGAAAGTCTGCTCTTAAATCTGAGCGCAAATACCAAGTTGTCTCACAGCAACCCTTCAGTCTTGACCATGCACCTCGAATTACTGTAAGAATGCGTTCTCACCGTGTACCAATTGGACAACATACAAAATTTACACTGAATGTTCAATCAAAGCCAGATGCTGAAATCCAGTGGTATCACAATGGTCAACTGTTACTGGACAGCAATAAATATCAATTGACTAACATGAGTGGAGTTTTGTCTCTCAAGATTCTTGATTGTCAAGAGGAGGACAGTGGAACTTACCGTGTTGTTTGCACAAACTCAAAGGGTGAAGCATCAGACTATGCAACTCTTGATGTTGCAGGTGGAGCATTTTCTACATACACCTCAAAACGTAAAGATGAGGAGGCTCCTACACCATTTGTACCAGACATAATGAAAACTGACTACTATCATTCAACTACTGTCAGATCTTCTTCTGCTTCAAGAACCCACATGGAGATTGAAGAAACCAAAGTAAAAACTACAGAAAAGCGTGGTGTGTCTGCATTTGAAAAGTATGAATCGCATAAACTAGCAACATCTCCTATCAGGCATGCCTCGACTGAATACCTGTCTTCTGCGTCTTATTCATCCTCTGAAAGATTCACATCGTCTGAAAAACATGTATCATCTGAATTGAAAAAGAAAGAAACGGAAAGCTCATCAGCCTCCACATTTGTGAAAGCTAAAGCTACTCTATCCGCCAAAATACTTACAAAACCACAGTCTTTAACAGTATCTGAGGGCGACTCTGCACGATTTGTCTGTGACACTGATGGAGAACCTACACCAGATGTGGCATGGATGCATGAAGGAAGACCGGTTGAATCCTCTCATCGTGTACATGTGACCACAACACAGTACAAGTCTACATTTGAAATTATGTCCGTTCAGCATTCTGATGAAGGCAATTATGTTGTAGTTGTAGAGAATTCAGAAGGAAAACAAGAAGCCATGTTTACGTTGACACTTCACAAACCTGTCTATAAAGAGGAAGTGATGATAAAATCCCCAGAGCCCACTGTTCTTTCTCCAGAGCCCTCAGTGTCATCGCCTGTGCCTTCTGTAAAATCTCCAGAGCCACTAGTTGCATCTCCTGTGCCATCAGTTAAATCTCCAGAGCCTTCTGTGAAATCACCTGTACCCTCTTTGAAATCTCCAGAGCCTTTAGCACCTTCTCCTGTTCCTTCCATAAAGTCTCCAGAGCCTTCAGTGAAATCTCCTGTACCTTCATTAAAATCTCCAGAGCCTTCCATTAAGTCCCCTGAGCCTTTTGCTAAATCCCCTGTGCCTTCAGTGAAATCACCAGAGCCTTCTGTGAAATCTCCTCTGGGCTCAATAAAGTCTCCAGAGCCTCTTTCACCTGAACCCACAGGTTTCAAGTCACCTGAACCTCGAATTAAATCTCCAGAAGGTGTAAAGTCTCCTTTCAGGGTGAAGTCCCCGGAACTGGCCACCACCCCTCAAAGGGTAAAGTCTCCCCCACTCGTCAAGTCTCCAGAACCAACTGCTCTGCAGAGAATTAAGTCTCCGACAGGTCTCAAGTCTCCCGAGCCAATCTCTTCCCCTCCCAGGGTAAAATCACCACCACTTGTAAAATCTCCTGAGCCAATTACCTCTCCGCTAAGAATCAAATCTCCCACCGGAATGAAGTCTCCTGAACCCCTCACATCACCTCAAAGAGCAAAATCTCCACCATCAGCCAAGTCTCCAGAACCTATTCTGTCACCCAAAAGGGTTAAATCTCCCCTGACGGTGAAATCTCCCGTGCCTTCAAAGGAAGGACCACCAAAAGTGATTCAAGAACTCAAGGCTGAAGCAATTGAAGACAAAATTAAGATGACCGTTGTAACTGAGAGCTCGATAAAAGAAATAGTGTGGTTCAAAGACAGAAGAAAACTCAGTGAGAGTAGTCACTACCAACTTCACACTTTGGCAGATGGAACATGTTCTCTCTATATTTCTGATGTTTCTGAGAGTGACCAAGGCGAATACTCCTGTGAAATCATTGGTGCAGGAGGAGCTATATCAAGAACATCCTTCTCTCTTGTTGGACAAGTGTTCCAAGCCATCTACACAAAAGTAACGGCATTTGTTGCTTCACACAAGTCTCTTCAAGGTAAGTTTTCTTTTATCTTCATCCATCAACTCATTTCATTTAATGGCTTGAAGTGTCCATTTAACCAAAGCTCTTTTTTCTTTTTCAGTGGGCTCTCAGACACAAGAACAAATGATACTTCAAGAAAGTGCAGCTGTGAGCAGCATTCACGAGAGCTTTACTTCACAAACTCTGCAAACAGAAAGCTTGATGCAGGAGACATCATTCAGCAGTTCCACAATGGCTGAGATGAAGTTTGAAACCATGTCGATGTCTAGCATGTCCTCTGTGACATCAGAATCCGTCTATGCCATGAGCTCAAGCAGTATAATGTCAAGTCACTCACATGCTGAGGGAGCATCAGTCAGAGCTTCCATGCACAGCGCTCAAGGTAAGGAACAGCTTTCATGGTCACTGCCATATTATGTGTAGTGAGGTGTTGAGTATATCTAAAAATATTTTTTCTTTCTTAGCTGCAGCTCCAAGAATTGAAGCTCTTCCTGAAGACATCAGCATTGAGACTGGAAAGGTCTTAACAGTTGCATGCGCTTTCTCTGGAGATCCAACACCAAGTATCCAGTGGTTGCGGGAAGGAAGGGTTCTACCTGGTGAAGAGGAAAGCAGCAGGTTCCATATTGAGACCACAGAGGACCTGACCACACTTATTATCACTGGTGTAAAAGAGAGTGATGCTGGGGCATACACACTTAAACTTACAAATGAGTTTGGATCTGACATGGCCACTGTTACCATCAGTATTAGATCAAAGTAAAGCATAGTGACTGAATTCTGTCCCTTTCCAACTTTTAATTAACTGGCGTAATTCTTCAATAGGAATGGAATATAAAATAAAAGCAGCTGGACACTTTCTGTAAATATAAACTCTTTTTATACCAAACTTGACATTAATTTATGCCAATCTTGGCAAAAGTCGAAACTTAATATAAAATGTGCCATATTGGAAAATCTTGACTTTTTATGCCATTTTTCTCTGACGTGTACATAATGTATATAGCCGAATTGAACGGTTATGGGAAATGTGTAAATTGTTATTTATAACAATATTAACTGAAACTTATGAAACTTAATGAAGCTTTTCAGGAGAAAGTTTACCTTGAACGAATACCCTGTAAAGCATGAAACTGAACTCTGTGCCTCAACAATAGTTGAAGTCCTAAGATTGCCTCGGCAGGTAGAGAGGCTCCCTGCTGATGTTAAACCAAATCAGAGAGACTAAGTTAAGCCTGCATATTAACCCATGCAGTGATCTACCAACAACACCATGACATGTTGTTGCTTGAACGTAAGGCCTTGAGTGCTGTTTGCATCTACCCTCATGTAAGCAGCACGACTGGGCCTTGTGTCCAAATAGACTACGTCATACCAACATTTAAATGACATGCTCGAGGTGCAAGCGGCCTGCACTTAGAGCAACTCAGTGTGCTCTGTTTCTGGCAAGGGACTACCTGAATAAAGTTCGATGTAACATCACCTGGCCAAAAGAAACATATTTCTAGTACTTCCTTGCAGAATCAGAGCCTCTTCTCGGAGGTTTGCTTTGAAACTGTGTGTTGTGTTTTAGTGTTAGCAATGGGGCGAAGAGAAAGCCAGTGTGCCACAGCAACACCACCTGCTGTGTAAAAGTGAAGCGGAGCGGTTGAGTGTGAAGGCCTTGCCCTGCGGTTTGATTTCTTTTTTCTTGTAGACTTGTAGAATTACCTATATATGCAACCTCCTTGAGGATTAATGTTTCAATAAAGCATGTTCTCAGCATCTCACAGTGTCTTTCATTGTCTGCTGTGCTTCTGCTTTAAGTACATTTTAGTAACATGACGCAACAATGCCCAATATGAAAAATTACTGCGGATATGTCAGTGTTTACTGACTTAAAATCCCCACAATAGACTCGAGTCTATTAATGACAGAATACAAATCATTTTTGTATTGTTATTTTTGTTTGATTCAGATTGCAAGAAAAAAACAATTTTATCAAACGTTTTAATATTAAACATGTAATTTATACTACCACATATGCAGTGTTATATATCACTGTATATATTGTTTATAAGTCACACTAATAGAGTCTACAATCAACAACAAAGATTGACCTTTGTGGGCACTAGAAAGGTTCAAATGCATTAACAGTGTGTTTCCACTAGATGGCGGTAAGGTCAAAATGCTGTAGGGATTTTTTTTTACCATAGTGTTCCAGTTTATATATAGATAGAGAATGTGCGTCTGTCTGCCTCTTGATCTATTAATGTTTCACTCATGCTTCACACAACAAAACCAGAGCAGCGAGCACTCCAGACTGAACTAGGTACCGCAGTACGAAATGCAGTTGCTGGACATCAGAGTTCTGGCTTGAAGAAAATTTACCTGACAACAATGTGTCTTTTACATTACAGACATTTGGCAGATGCTTTTATCCAAAGCGACTTACAAATTGCTTCATTTTCTCCCCTTTCGGTCTTTTGTGTCGAGGACTGATCAAGTAGAATCAGGAAACCTCGCACTGGTGATGCTGGAGCACCTGATCACTGCTGTGAGATGATAAAAGGAAGAATAACTCAAGTAGTAGTATAGAGTATAAAGGTATTACAGTTATATAAAGACGTTTGACAATAATTTAATTGTAAAATAATGAATACTAAATATATTAAAATGTAATGTTTTGGGAAAAATATTCATATTCTGTATTCAAATTACTAAAAATATTTTAAGTTTGCTGTAAATGTTGTGGGTAACTGTTGAAACACCAAAATATACTCTGTATAACATTACATTATGATTTTATCACTCGACTTACAAACCCCCAAAAAAGTGAATTTGTGCAACTAAATTAGCTTTCCCTCTTCTAATTTCTCAAGTTATCCAAATAATTCAGTTTCTCTTAATTAAACTGAAATGTATCTAAATTTGTGTCAAAGTCAGTATAAAAAAAAAAAATCAAAAATTTAAATCAGAACCAAGTTTGTTTGTTTTTGTTGTTGAAGAGAAAAAAAAACATTTGTTTGTAATTTACATTTAAAAAAATCATTAACTGTAAATTATTTTTTAAAAAGACTTTCTTCGAGAGAACGCGTCTTGGACTAATACTTGTTGCTGGTAGTAGTTGGTTCTCATATGTCTTCAGAGTAACATTAGTAAGCTAAAATAAAAATCTGAGCCCTTCAAACTGATTTAGACACGAGGGAAAAGCATTTGGGCTCATAGAAAATCTTCCAAGTGCCACATTACTAGCGGTGTTGATTTTCACACCCAAAGCTGAGCCCAACTCAGCCTCGCCACGTCCTCAACACATCATGTTGGTCATACATAACCCATGTCTCATGGCTTTTAAATGCTTCTATTTTGTAGTTCCATTCTCAAAAACGGGCCGAACATAAATGTTCCATGAGCCGTAGCTCCATGACTTGCATTGGGGGGTTGCCTTGCGCTGCCCTTACTTTGATTGACAGGGACAGCTAGTGTCTCCTTTTGGTCATCAACAGGTTAAAGTCTGCCGTAAGGGGCTTTAGTCTGACGTTCCATTTAAATTAGAACAGGATAAAAACATTGATATGATCCCGAAGCCAGACGCATTAGCATTTTCAGCTTATGTTAACTGTAGAAAAGAGCACCACTGAGGAACAGGTGTGAAGTTGTATAAAGTGCATCTCTTTCCCATCATGCTCGGGGCCGAGGGCTCATTGGGGCGTGGCTAGCATGTGATGTCGACTCTGCTGTTGGTATATAAACTAAAACAACTAAGTTAGCAGTTCTGAGCAGTTGGAGCATTCCCAGCCTTGCCTCGGGTGTCGGGGTTGCAAGGGGGAAGCAGAACTGCACAGGTTCTGTGTAGTTTTGGGGGATTATACCGAGGCCCGACAGTTCTCAGCCTGGATCTTCTCAACAGTTTGAATAAGAGGATTTTTGCTGAAGCCATAACGGCCTGGGCTCAGTCCCACCAAGTGCAGGCGGCCTTGTGATTCAAGTAAGTGGCTTTTCATCTACAGAGCTTGGCCTTACGTACTATTGTTAATTGGCTGCGTTATCGCAAATGTAAATGGGTTTTCCAAATTATTTTTTTTTTTAAACGGTAAGCAGAAGTTGCTCTGCTTACCATGTGACTTTGGGTTCATGGTTTGTACATATGTGATTCTGTATGATGCTTTTTCCAATATGAAAACATAACTTTGGTTTTCATAAATGGTGCTTGGCTTTTAGAGAAAAGCCAAGAATAGCTTGTGATTGCATTAGCGGGGGACCAAGCTGGGCCGTGATGGCTTTTTAAGGAAATCAACAGCCAAGCTATCAGTTGCACCTCTAGTTATGTGCCACATGGTGACTGTCAATCAAACAGGGGACAAATTATTTTTGGAGACTCCTGTTTCTGCCATGCTGAATATGAGCGTTCATTCAATACCTCTATGTGTCATATAGAGCATTACTGATCAATGTTCGTTTTGTTTCGCTCAAATACATTTTAAATGATTTATAAATGACTGTGAGTTTGGGTCAAGCTGTGGTCTCTCACCTGTTGATGTCAGACATGTGGCTGAAAAACCAGATGGTTTTACAGTCACATAAAAATGGTCTTTCCGCTCTCTCACCTCAGACTAAATACTGTAGGAAGAAAATGTAACGACTAAAAATAGTTATGCTGAGTATTGTTTCGTTGCATCTTGCAGGTTTGTTTGATTTACAGAGATGGGAAGCTTTTAATTTATACATTACAGTTACATTATTTATAAACCTATCATGACATCTTCTGAAAAAACATAGTTTTTAAAAACATTTTAATAGTTATATGTTTTTAAAGAACTATGGAAAAAAATCATCATTTCATTTTACAATTTGGGAATGATACAATTTTGGGAATGATATTTCCTGCCTATACATTTAATGCAACATCACATATTGACAGATCTCACTCACTTTACCAATGTCACAATTATTACATTAGTAATTACTTAAATATAGTTAAAACTGATTTAACTTCCATATTCACCAATGGATGCAAAACCGTTTTCTACAAAATTGAAATCTGATTCAATTGGCCTAGGCTTAAATCTGACAGTCAGTTAATGGCCAGACGTAAATGCAAGATCTATTTTCTTGTGCTGAAAAAAACTTTACACGTTTAACCACTGGCTACACAAATATATGTACAGAAAGGCGTAATAAAAGCGGTTCTTCTTTTCTAGGGCGCCTTTCACCATGTCCACACAGGCTCCATCGTTCACTCAGCCGCTTCAGAGTGTGGTGGCACTAGAGGGTAGTGCCGCCACATTCCAAGCTCAAGTTAGTGGTAAGAGCAGAAACCAGACAAAAATATATCTTCGGCAAGTTCACCAGTCTACGGTCAGTCCTAGATCTCTGCTATCTCTCCACAGGCAATCCAGTTCCTGAGGTGAGCTGGTTTCGTGATGGCCAGGTTCTTACTGCTGCGGCTCTGCCCGGCGCTCAGATCTCCTTCAGCGATGGCCGCGCTGTTCTGATGATCCCCGCCGTGACCGCCGCACACAGTGGAAGATTCTCCGTGAGAGCCACCAATGGAGCTGGACAAGCCACCAGCACCGCTGAACTCCTGGTTACAGGTGCCTAAACAAACCGCTTTGTCTTATCTTCTACAAAAAGTCCATGAACTGTAAGGTCATTGTGGTTCTTTTCAGTGGAAACTGTGCCACCAAGCTTTACTCAAAGACTACAGAGTGTGACTGTAAGACAAGGAAGCCAAGTGAGATTGGATGTGAGAGTTGCTGGGATCCCGACCCCTGTGGTGAAGTTCTACAGAGAGGGAGCGGAGATCCAGAGCTCTGCCGACTTTCTGATTGTTCAAGATGGAGATCTTTACAGTTTATTGATTGCCGAGGCCTTTCCAGAGGATTCTGGAACCTACTCGGTCATGGCTTCGAACAGTAGTGGACGTGTGAACTCTACAGCTGAACTTCTTGTTCACGGTATGAACGGTTTGGCGAGTGAGAAATGTCCCTGGCCTTGCAATTCTTACGTGTTTGTTTTGTGATCTAAAGGTGAGGAGGTTGCCGTCCCTGCTAAGAAAACCAAGACTGTCGTTTCAACCTCTCAGATTTCACAGACTGTCCACACCAGAGTTGAAAAGGTACAATACAATTTACATCTGAATGCACATCAGGTCAGCATTCATGCGCATTCACTCCTTGTGATACACACCTTAAACAAATCAAGCTTCAGGAACAATCCAGCAGAACGTAGAGTTGCCATCACTTTAATGTTGTGAAGACGAATTTTCAAAATGTGTTCAACTTTTCGGAAGTGCTGGTGTTTGGAACACCAGAAGTGTTCTGCTAAAGCCACCTTTCCTTTTCTAAAAGACAAAAATTGTAAGCCTACAATTTTGCCACTCTGTATCAGGAAGTGCACTTGAATGTCATTGGGGATTTAGCAGAAATTGCTTTGGTTTGAATACAGATATTGTCTAATACGGTTAAACAAGCACTTGTGGTTCCAGTGTGAACAGGTCTTAAAAACAGAAAACAACATTCAAAACATTCATTTTCTTGCACATGTGCCTTACAGAGAATGGAGTCCTCAGCTTTAATGGAAATGCAAATAGAGGAAGGTGATTTGGCTCATAAGACACCTCCACGTGTCCCACCAAAGCCCACCTCCAAGTCTCCAACACCTCCAGGAGGGGTCTCAAAAATGGCCCGCCATCAGTCGCCGTCCCCCGTGAGACACGTCAAAGCCCCGGCACACACTCCTCACAGGTATTTCTGTAGTTATCACTACTACTTTTTATTGACTTTACATAGGCTTGCGTGACTAAGAATCAAAACACTTCATCAATTTAGAGTGAGAAAAGTGAAATGAGGCAAGAACTAAAAAATTAAGTCCTTTTTTTTGTTGCTCAGTTTTAGACCAGTATTTATGTAACGTAAACACACTTACACAATCGCTTATATCTTTTCTATCTTATGTCCTGAAAAAACCTACCTTATATAACTATTATATAACCTATAACTAGTGTCACTTTGTTAGTAGAAGAGCTACTACAATATCAAAATCCTTTGTAACTTCTCAGGCTTTAGGAGCCCACATCCACCACATAAAAATTCTGAAATACATCTCAAAATGGAGAATTATAAACATCATTTTGATTTATAAAGTCAGAATTGTGACATTTTTCCTCAGAGCTTCATGTCATTGAGTTTCAAGTATCCCAAACTCTGACTTTCTCACTTTTCAAAGAAGGAAATGGAAAAAATAAACAGATTTAATCACACAATATAATGGTCATGTACAGGCATCAGATGTGATGCAAAGGCACAAATAAATTGGCAAGACAGAAGTTGCTTAAGCTATTTGGAAATGGATTCACTTCATTTCAAATCAATACAATAAACTTAGTTTGTCCCTATTAGATAACTTAAGGTAACTAAAGTATCTTTAAACAGAGAATCTGTTCATTAATCGCATACTCATAAGAACTAGAAAACATAGAAGACGACACTTAGGTCGTGAATTTAGATTCCGCACAAACTTCAACTTAAAAAACGTCAATTTTCACGTGCCATGAAAATACATTTGCAAAAGACGAATTTGGCGCAATTTGATCTTTTGAATGAATAACAACTGATTATAATGAAATTTCAGGCCTACCTCACCTTCAAGATTGTCGGTGTCACCCATCAGACCAGTGAAGTCTCCAGTGGCTACACACAAGCAAGTGTCACAAGCCGCAGATGTTCTTCCTCCTTGGAAGCAGGAGGGTTTTGTGGGAGAGTCCAGCCTTACAAGCACCTTTGTCCACAAGGAGCAATGGGAAAGTTCTTTGACCATGCAGCGCCAGGTCGGCAGAGCTCCTGTCAAATCATTAAAAATAATTAATCATTGCATCATTTGTAATTCAGACATATATAATGAAAAGGGCCAAGTTACATCAAGTTGTAAATTATTGTAGCTTAAGAAAATTTAAATACATTTTATAGTGTAATGCCCACGAGAGCCCTAGTGGCCGTTACATAGAGATTGTTTACACAGCATAGATTTGTAGTTTACCTACACTACTGTTCTAATGTTTGGAGTCACCTAGACAATTTTGTGTGTTCCATGAAAAGTCACACTTTATTTTCTAAGAACAAGGATATACTGTTGAGATTCACATGAAAGTTCTCTATGTTTGGCCATGATGCTCCAGATTCTCAACCTGCTCATAGGAAGATCAGTTTTATAGCTTCTTTAACCAGCTAAACAGTTTCCAGCAGTGCTAACATGACCAAACAAGGGTTTTACAATCATCCATCATCCTTCTGACACAATTAGCAAACACATTGTACCATTAAAACTGGAGTGACAGTTGCTGTAATTGGACAGCTTTTTTTGTAATTAAGACAGCTTTTACAGACATTTATGATTTAGTTTAAATTTTCATTATTATTACTATAAATATATTATTATATTATTTCATTGACAAAAACAGTGCTTTTCTTTAAAAAAAATTCAAGAAATTTCAAAGTGACCCCAAACTTTTGAATGGTAGTGTAAATGAAAGCAGACTGATAAAGGTGAAAATCTGATTTGAGTTGAATAATATTTGTCATTACTATTTTTTGCAAAGCAGGTGGTTGAGGCTCCAACCGTTCCATCCTTCCCTAAAGAGCAAGTGATGCCCCCGACTATTGTGGCGGTGAGGATTATTCATTTGACTTGCATGTAACAACTTAATCATGTACATACATATATGTGCCGGTTATTTAGATACAACAAACTGAAGTTGACTTTCATTTGTGTTATATCAACAAATATAATGTACATGTACTTGTTATTTTTGTCCAGGCTTTGAAGAACGTGACCGTGACTGAGGGAGACTGTGTGACTCTGGAGTGCCAGATTTCTGGTCACCCTCTTCCAACCATTATGTGGTTCCGAGAGGATTACACCATCGAGAACTCCATTGACTTCCAGATCACTTATGAGAAGAGTTTCGCTCGCCTGGTGATCCGCGAGGCCTTTGCTGAAGATAGCGGCCGCTTCACCTGTACTGCAACCAGCGAGGCCGGAACCATCAGCACCTCATGCTACCTGCTCGTCAAAGGTAATGAGACGAGACATTTTAACCAATGTGATCTTCCACCTGATCAGGATTGCTCACAAACATTTTTTGGCTTTAGTTTCAGAAGAAATTGAGAGCAGAGATGAATTTGCTGTCTCTGAAGCTGTTGAGATGCCTGCTCATGTGCAGCCGTAAGTTACTGCAATTTGTTACGTTTGGTCAAGAATAATCAGCTGATTCACTGGTGTTTGAATAGCAGCGTTCCTATGGGATCCAAAGACGAGACCTTGTCTGAAATAAGTGAAGTCGTGGAGGCTGGTGGAGAACACCCACCGTTCTTCATAAATAAACCAACAGTGCAAAAGCTTGTTGAAGGAGGAAGTGTGGCTTTCGAATGCCAAGTTGGAGGCAACCCCAAGCCTCATATTTATTGGAAAAAGAGTGGAATTAATCTAGCAACCGGATACAGGTATGTGCTATAACTTGAAGGTTTTGTCTACTCTAAATGTTAGTAGTGAATCGGCAAATAAAGGTTAAACATTTCTAATTTGAATTGCCATGCTCTTTTAGGTACAGAGTGGCCTACAATAAAGACACAGGGGCTTGCAAACTGGAGATCTCTATGACTTTCTCTGACGATGCTGGAGAGTACACCATCATTGCCAAGAATACATATGGCGAGATCTCTGCTTCAGTCATGCTCCTCGATGAAGGTTAGTAGAACTTACATATACAGCAGTTGTTTGGAACATATCAACATGAGCATGTACTTCACCTATTTGTTTGTCGTTTCTTTTCAGAGGCTTATGAGTTATACCTCAAAAAACAGGACGAGAAGGTCAAACCACAAGTGACTTTGGAGGAGCCAAGAGTGGCAGATGTTGCTCCAGTTGAGACTGTAGCTGAGAAAGAACAAATGCTCATACAGAAGAGGATGGCCCAACAAACCCAGATGATGCAGTCCTTTATTGCAGAGCAGGTATGAACCGCATTTAGGGTTTTTTTTATAGATAAATTCTGTTATGGCTTATTATAAATGGGTTTCAGAAACGCATATGATCATTTTTTTTACATGTTGGTGTTCGTAATGTGCATTGAATGTATTAGTGGAATTTGGAGAAATCTACATGCAAATATGTTTAGTGAACAAGAGCAGAATTAAACTGTAATGCAAAAAAAAAAAAAACACATGAACTACGGAAGCAGAGAAATGAGTCAAACTGAGCTCACGCTTGCCTCCCTCTGCTGGCGAGGCATGGCAGTACATCTGTGCAGATTTTAATTCTATTGAAAATATATATTTAACAAAATATCTCTCTTTTTTATAGGATTTCCAAATGTCTTATTCAGAGCAGAGATATCTTCAAGAGATTGAGTTCCATTTACTAAAGATTACATATCAGGAGCTGGTGACTGAAGATGGAGAGCAGATGGATATCAGTGTTCCGGAACATGATACTGTTTCCCCGGTCTTTCAAACTCCAGTAAAGAGTTACAGACTCCGAGCAGGAGTGAGCGCTACGTTCCACTGCAGGATGACAGGCTCGCCACTTCCTAAGGTATTAAGATTATAATTTGATGGTACCAATTCAATGACAGTCTAGTAACGTACTATTCAATAAGTCTTCTAAACTCAATGAACTGACAGTACTGTATGAAACACCAAAATCATGGACTTGATTCTACTTGGTTAGTAAATAGTGACAAACTGTTTAAATCTTTAAATTGTGTACATATCGTTAGCTCTAAATGCTTCCAAACAATAATTATTCTTGTTTGTATAACAATTTATAGATCGCTTGGTACAAAGATGGCAAACGCATCCTCCATAGTGGCCGTTATCAGATGGAGGTTTTGCAGGATGGTAGAGCCAGTCTACGTCTTCCATCAGTTCTGCCTGAAGATGAAGGAGTCTACACAGCTTTGATAAGTAACATCAGAGGTAATGCAGTAAGCTCGGGAAAGCTCTCTGTGGAGCCAACCACTGCAGTCAGAGCACCACAGCCTCAGCCAGAAACTGTTCAACGAATGAGGTACGCTATAGACACAACACAGCTCAAAAACTATTACAAATAATGCTAAATACATTACATGTGCTTTGTAGGTCTGCATCACCCCGTTCTACAAGCCGCTCGCCTGCTCGTAGACTTGACGACACTGATGAAGCACAGCTGGAAAGGCTCTATAAGCCTGTTTTTGTACAAAAGCCATCATCTGTTAAGTGCTCTGAGGGACAGACTGCTAGATTTGACTTAAAAGTTGTTGGAAGACCCATGCCTGACACATACTGGTTCCACAATGGTAAGTCATTATCATCACTTTACCCCAAGTGTCGCTCTGGTTACAGCCACACGTTGTTTTGTTTGCCTTTATGTGCAGGACAACAAGTGGTTAATGACTACACTCATAAAATTGTGGTAAAGGAAGATGGGACTCAGTCCATGATTGTGGTCTCGGCCATGCCTCATGATTCTGGAGAGTGGACAGTTATTGCTCAAAACAGAGCTGGAAAGACTACGATTTCTATTACCCTGACTGTTGAAGGTAGTATTATATTTAATGTTGGAAGTTGTTATAAGCACTATAATAATGAAGCATTTGGTTAGTTGTTAGTTACACTTTTGTAACTTTTTAACATGTGTACATGTGTTCATCATTTATAGCAAAGGAAAACTTGGTGAAACCACAGTTTGTTGAGAAGCTAAAAAACATCAGCGTTAAACAAGGAACTTTGGTTGAACTGGCTGTTAAAGCCATCGGCAATCCAATTCCTGACATTGTGTGGCTGAAGAACAGTGACATCATCTCCCCACACAAGCACCCAAATGTCAGGTATGTTTTCAAATAGATGATTTGGGGCATAGGATGTACAATAGATACAATAGATACTCAATAGAAAGCACAATTAAATGTACACCTACATATATTTCCCTAATTTCTCTGGTTTGTTGTGTAAGTAAAATATCTGTTTGGACATGTTAGGATTGAGGGTGGACGAGGAGAGGCTTGCTTCAAGATTCAATCAAGTGAAGGGTCTGACAGTGCATGGTACACAGCTACTGCTATCAACAAAGCTGGCAGAGACACCACACGTTGCAGAGTCAATGTTGAGGTAGAAGCAGTCCAGCCTCAGCCAGAGAGAAAGCTTGTCATACCCAAAGGAACATACAAGGCCAAAGAAATTGCAGCACCAGAATTGGAGCCACTTCATCTTCGCTATGGTCAGGAACAATGGGAGGATGGGGACCTTTATGACAAAGAGAAGCAACAGAAGCCACTATTTAAAAAGAAGCTTACTTCAGTGAGGCTGAAGCGATTCGGACCTGCACATTTTGAATGCCGACTGACCCCTATTGGAGACCCAACCATGATTGTTGAGTGGCTTCATGATGGCAAGCCTCTGGATGCTGCGAACAGGCTACGCATGGTCAATGAGTTTGGCTATTGCAGTCTTGATTACGAAGCAGCATATTCCAGAGATAGTGGTGTCATTACATGCAGAGCCACCAACAAATTTGGAGTTGATCAGAACTCTGCTACTCTACTTGTTAGGGATGAAAAAGGCCTAGTGGAAGAAACTCAGTTGCCAGATGGCAGGAGAGGACCTAGAATGGATGAAATTGAGCGCATTGCCTATGAGGGTGGGCCTTCTGGAGTGACTGAAGATGAGATGTTTGAAAAGACAAAGCCAGAGATTGTTCTTTTACCAGAACCTGTGAAAATCATTGAGGGAGAAACTGCCAAATTTCGCACTAGGGTGACTGGCTACCCTACCCCAAAAGTCAACTGGTATCTTAATGGATTGCTCATTCTCAAGAGTAAAAGATTTAGAATACAGTACGATGGCATTCACTACCTCGAAATCACAGACACAAAGTCTTATGATTCAGGTGATGTTAAAGTTGTGGCAGAAAACCCTGAAGGTATTGTTGACCATGTTGTTAAGTTTGAAATCCAGCAGAGAGAAGACTTCAGATCAATCCTGCGCAGAGCTCCTGACCCTAAAGCTACTTCATCAACACAAGATACAGGCAAAGTTTCCTTCAAAGTTGTTAAAACTGAGAGACCAACCGAGTCCGAAGAGTCCCAAGAGGTGGTTAAGCTAAAGAAAACCGAAAGAGTGGCTCATGAAAAATCAACTGAAGAGACAGAGGAACTAAAAAGCAAATTTAAGCGTAGAACCCAAGAGGGTTACTACGAGTCAATCACTGCAGTAGAGCTGAAGTCCCGAAAGAAAGATGAATCTTATGAGGGAATGCTGAAAAGGAGAAAGGAGGAGCTTCTTCATCATAAAAAATTACTATCTGAGGCAGAGAAGAAGAAAGAAGAGGAGTCTAAGCTAACAGCACAGAAATTGAAACCTGAGAAAGTTGTGCTCGCCGCTGGTATGGAAGCTCCAAAGATCATTGAACGAATCCAGAGTCAGACAGTTTGCCTGGATGATGAAGTGCACTTCCGTTGTAGAGTCACAGGTAAACCAGACCCAGAATGTCAGTGGTTTAAGAATGGAATCCTAATGGAGAAATCTGAACGGATTTACTGGCACTGGCCCGAGGATCACGTATGTGAATTAGTTATCAAAAATGTTTTGGCTGAAGACTCTGCGAGTGTAATGGTCAAAGCCACAAACGTAGCTGGAGAGACTTCGAGCCATGCCTTCCTATTGGTTCAAGGTAAATTATTTTTACAACATCTTGATGCATGTTGACAAGCATATTTGAGCCTGTCCTGTGTTTTTTTGCTTCAGGAAAACAAGTTGTTACATTCACACAACAACTGGAAGATCAGAGTGCCAAAGAGAAGGACACCATGGTGACTTTTGAATGTGAGACAAATGAGCCATTTGTTAAGGTCAAGTGGTTAAAAAACAATGCAGAAGTCTTCTCGGGTGATAAATACAGAATGCATTCTGATAGAAAGGTCCACTTTCTATCTGTGCTGATAATTGCAATGAAGGATGAAGCAGAATACAGCTGTGTAGTAGTAGATGATGACCAGATAAGGACCACTGCAACACTTAAAGTTGAAGGTAGTTTGTTTTATATCCTATTGCCTTTTCTTGTCTGGTTGCATATGTTTTAAACATTTGATTCCTCATGCAAAGGTGCCCCACTGGAAATTCAGAAGAATCTTGAGAACACAGAAGTTCCTGAGACATACTCTGGAGAGTTTGAATGTGTTTTATCCAGAGAAGATGCTGAAGGCACATGGTACTTTGAGAACAAAGAAATCACTCCCAGTCTCAAATATGTGGTGTCAGCTCGCCGTGGCCGCCATAGTCTTTCTGTTAAAGATGTTAAGAAGGAAGACCAAGGAAAATACACTTTTAAAGTAGCAGATCTTAAAACAAGTGCCTCGCTGAAGATGAAATGTAAGTATTAGATAATTATAATCAGTTATAAATTATGAAATCTTCATCTTACAATAATGTTTGTTTGCTCTAGTGCGTCCTGTGACTCTGATGCAAGGTCTTTCTGATCACACAATCTGTGAGGGTGACATTGCCCAATTTGAAGTGCGATTCTCTCAGGAACATGTTGAAGGTTCTTGGATGAAAAATGGTCAGGCCATTTCTGCAACCAGCAAGATCCACATGGTCATTGACAAAGTCATTCACAAGCTTCTCATTGAAGACGTTACTAGAGATGATGCTGGAATGTACTCTTTTGTTGTTCCTGCTCAAGACATTTCTACAAAAGGAAAGCTGACCGTTCAGAGTAAGTATTCCTTTTAAAAATCCCAGGTTAAATTTGTGCAACAGGGCTTCAAAATAAAAATTATTATTTTTATTTTTAGCCATTGGCTTCTTGGCTCCACTTAAGGACGTTTCTACAGTGGAAGGCACCAAAGCTGTCCTAGAAGCAAAGATTTCCGCTCCTGACATTACCACTGCACAGTGGTTTCACAATGACCAGCTGCTGACGTCAAGTGATAGAGTCCAGATGGTTGTCAAGGGATCCAAGCAGAGGCTGGCCATCAACAGGGCATATGCATCAGATCAAGGGCACTATAAACTAATCGCTGGAAAAGTGGAGTCAACTTGTAAACTCTCCGTCCAACGTTAGTATCGTTCACAAATCTATTTGTATCCATTTAACCATTTTCTCGGTTTAGCTTGACTCATGTGTCTATGATGGTATTTCTTTGTTATTTCCATAGCTGTATCCATTGTTAAACACATGGAGGATTGTGTTTGTACTGAAACTCAGAACGTCACTTTTGAGGTTGAGGTGTCTCACCCCGGCATTGATGCTCTTTGGACCTTCAAGAATCAACCCTTAAAAGCTGGTGCAAAATACAAGCTCGAGGGCAAAGGTACAACCCATAAGCTCACCGTTTTGAATGCCATGAAGGACGAAGAAGGAGAATATCTCTTCATGGCTGGTGAAAAGGAATCTAGAGCAAAACTCGTTGTATCAGGTATTTGAACACATTTCTGTTCTTAACGCACACATTTCCATCTTACGTATGAGTTTAATGAACATAACATTACATTTGATTGTTTCCAAAGGTGGTGCAATCAGCAGACCTCTACATGATTTGACGGTAGCAGAATCACAGACTGCTGTGCTGGAGTGTGAAGTAGCCAACTCCACTACAGAAGGCAAATGGCAGAAAGATGGCCAACCCCTTGATTATAGTGATAATGTTAGGTGTGAAAATAATGGGACTGTCAGATCTCTAGTCATTGTCATCACTAGGCCACAGGATGTTGGCGAGTACACATATGTGGTAGCAAACTCTAAAACATCTGCCAGCCTGAAGGTTGAAGGTATGAATAGAGCTACTGTACATTGATTTTTCTAAATATGACCTATTGGAAAAAAAAAAATAAACTTCTTCTTAATTCCAGCTGTGAAAATCAAGAAAACCATGAAGAACCAAACAGTTACTGAAACCCAGGATGCAGTTTTTAGTCTTGAGCTTACACATTTAGACGTTAAAGGATCCCAGTGGATCAAGAATGGTGTTGAAATTCAACCAAGCGACAAATACGAGATTACAGTGGATGGATTTCTTCACAGCCTCAGAATCAAGAACTGCAACAGCCAAGATGAATCGGTTTATGGGTTTAAACTAGGAAAACTCTCTGCCAATGCAAGACTGAATGTTGAAAGTAGGTTTATATTATAGGTTCATATGCAGTTTAAATGTTAAATGTTTCTAAATATTATTGATTTATTACTCTCTTTTATAGCGGTCAAAATTGTTAAAAAACCCAAGGATGTGACATCCCTGTTGGGCGCCACTGTCTCATTTGAGCTAAGTCTCTCCCACGATGACATTCCAGTCAAGTGGATGTTCAATAATCAAGAGCTTAGGTCAAGTTCAAACATCACAATTCAGTTTGAAAGGAAGTCCCACAAACTGACCATACAGAGTCTGGAAGGTCACATGACAGGAGAATATATCGCCATGGTGGGACATCTGCAGTGCAGTGCACATCTTCAAATTGAATGTAAGAATATGAATCACACTAAATTGTTTTGTTAGGTAATGTCATTTTTTTGGACAACGTAAAAATAGTTTTTTTTTGTGTTGCCCACAATCAGATTTAAGAGTCACAAAACCGTTGAAAGACATTGAGGTTCCAGAGACCCACGTGGCCACATTGGAGTGTGAGGTTTCTCACTTCAATGTTCCATCCACCTGGCTGAAAAATGGGGTTGAGATTGAATCCAGCGAAAAGTTTGGAACTGTAGTACAAGGGAAGTTGCACCAGCTGAAGGTCATGAACGCCAGCAGAGACGATGCTTCCGAATACACATTTATTTGCGGAAACGACAAAATCTCTGCCAGACTTACTGTTAAACGTTAGTAGAGCTATCATTCTTCATTGAGATCTTTATTTGGATAAATTAACCATCTGAATAAATGCTTTGTGTAATTTTCAGCAATTGCCGTAACTGTCATGCTTCAAAACATCAATGCCAAAGAAAAGGATACAGTTACATTTGAAACCGCAGTCAACTTTGAAGGTGTTGTCTGCAAATGGCTAAAGAATGGAACGGAAATTCGATCCAGTGACAGATGCCAAACTCGAACCAAACAGCTCACCCATTCTCTAACTATCCGCAACGTTCACTTTGGAGATGGTGCAGAGTACAAGTTTATTGCTGGATCTTCTACCACATCAGCTAAACTCTTTGTTGATGGTTAGTTTGAATGTTTTGTTCTGTTAGACGGTTAGATTTGTTTATGCATTTAGAGCTCACTAAACACAATCATCATTTCACATCTGGTTTTCAGCACGTGTTATTGAGTTCACAAAGCACATTAAAGACATCAAGGTTAGCGAGAAGAAGAAGGCAATCTTTGAATGTGAACTTTCTGAACCCAATGTTCAAGTGATGTGGATGAAGGATGGGCAAGAACTTGAGCTGTCTGACCGGTATGTTTTCAGAATTTACTTTCCTCTCTGTATCTGCCTGCATTTCCATATTCTAACAAAAAAAGTGTTTTTGTCAATTCCAAAAAAAGTGTAAAAAAAATGTACAGTCATTTCCAGTTAAACTGTTTTGTCAGATTAATGACCACGCCCCGTGTCCCGTAATAGGCTTTGTATCAAAACAGCTGCTTAATTGGGACAAATTAACCAGACTCACTAATTTGACAAAATTGACTGTACTAATCAAAAAGTCACTTAAGGAATGCATGATTGTAAACTCAATTGGCTACTTTTTTCTTTTTAGATTCAAAACCACCACTGATACCCACCAGCAGCGTCTGATGATTCAGACCGTGCGCATGTCGGACTCAGGAGAGTATTCTGTAGTTGCCGGTGCAAGTGTCTCCAAAGCAAATCTCATAGTAGAGGGCAAGGATGTCCGCATCTCTCCACCCGCTGAGAGAGACATAACTGTAACTACTCCTTGTTTGCCAAAAAAAAAAAAGAGTAAATAATGCTTTGACCGTTCAAAGTGAATCAACTATTTCTTTAAATCTTTTAGGTGGTTGAGAAACAAAGAGCTACGCTGGAGTTTGAAGTTAATGAGGACGACATGGAAGGCCGTTGGCTTAGAAATGGTGTTCAAATCCAGTCTTCTGACGAACGCTTTAAATACGTGACCATTCGTAAGACCCACCGCTTGACAATTAATGAAACCTATAGAAGTGATGCTGGCGAGTACACGTTTATTGCGGGAAAAAACCGAAGCTCAGTGAATCTACATGTCAAGAGTGAGTTATTCATGTGACTCTAATCAGATTCATACATATATGTACCTGTTGCTTTTAAGAATGTTATTCAATTTGATATTTTAGAATTTCTATAAACGTCTTATATCTTCATCTAATATAGTCCCCGAGGCTCCTCAGATCATCAGACACATGCAGCCTCTGTCTGTGGAGGCTGGCAAACCCGCTCGCTTCTCTGTGGAGGTGACGGGAGTTCCTCAGCCTCAGGTTTCCTGGTACAAGAACTCACAGGCCCTGTCCTCTGGGTTCAAGTGTAAGTTCTTGAGGGAGGAAAACACACACACGATGCTTCTGATTGAGGTTTTCCCTGAGGATGCAGCTCAGTACAACTGTGAGGCCAAGAACGACTATGGTGTGGCCAAGAGCTCGGCTGCACTGAACGTTGAAGGTGAATTTATTTTCAACTCATATTGAGTATTTACATATGCATACATTCCCAGCTCATAATGCTTTGTCGTTATAAATATGAGCAGTTTCAGAAGTGGTGTCTCAGGATACATGGAGCAGACTTTCTCCACCAGTCATCATTACCTATTTGCAAGACACCTCTGTTGAAGCAGGTGAAACGGCCAAATTCAACTGTCGTGTCTCAGGAGATGGTAGGTCATGATCCTGTACGCTTACACACATTTATGCTTTCGTGCTTTAACAACGTGTTTATTCTCTATAGATATTTCAGTTACATGGTTCTGGAAAGACAAGGAAATCACTCAATCCTCAAACTTCAGAATGTCTCAATATGGTGAGAACTGCCAGCTTGAGGTGACCCAAGCTTACTCTACCGACGCTGGCGAATACACTTGTGTGGCGCGCAATTCTGGAGGAATGGTTTCCTGCTCAGCAGTTTTGAGGGTTAATGGTATGTATTGTCACAGAAAAAGTAATGCATAATTTTGTTGCTTAGGTCGAAATTGGCATTATGTCTTGGCTCTCAATGACTGTAAGACATTTGTTGTAAAGTGGACCATTAACAAATAACATCTTTACAATTTAGTAGTCACAAGCTCAATTCTTCTCTTATTATGTTGCCTTCATTTTGATTGTGACCTGTACATCTTGATCTTCTTAATATTATTCTGTACTTGTACATTTCTAATACGATGTGATTCTCTTATTGCTTAGATCTGATTGTGAAAACAGTAAGTAGACAAGGTGTTTCCAGCATTGGAGTAACTCATTCAGAGATGGTCATCTCCCAGACCATGAGTGAGACTCGCTCTTCTACCTTACAAGCGTTTGAAATGGTCTCTACAGAGATATCCACAACAACTGTTAAAAGCAGGAGTTCTCAACATGAAATCTCCCTGGAAGAATATTCAACAAAGCCTGTTTTGAAACTGAAGCTGAGTGATCTCATTGTCAGCCCGGGCGACATGGCCCACTTCAACTGTTCCTTCACAGGACAGCCTTTTACTCAAGTCGTATGGGACCATAATGGAAGATTGATCACAAGCACTGAACGAGTTCAGTATGGCCATCAAGGAGAAGTCATATCTCTGATTATACTCAATGTCCAACTTGAGGACCAGGGAAGTTACAGCTGTGTTGTTAAAAACACCAATGGGGAGAATCGAACATCTGCTCATCTCACAGTGGAAGGTGGATAATGACATTGTTTTAATTTTACCTCATTCCATCCCATCTGCTTCCTGCTGGAGTTTTCTTTTCACTTAAAATGTAATTTTATTTACAACATAATGTTCCACCTAACATGCTTTTGCAAGCACTTAATCCAGGCGTGGCTAAAGTCACAGTACTGTACAGTTTAGTGACCACCCCGACAGACCAAACCAATCCAGAAGCAGCTTATGAAGACCCTCACTGTTACTTTTTGTACCTGGGGATGAACTTTGAAGGTCTGTGACTCGACAAGAATAAGATTTGCCACCTCTGGTTTAGTGTTCCGCAGGCCATGTCTAACATCATTTTCTCCATCCTACTAACATTTTTGTGATAAATGATCAAGCTGGTATTATTGAATAATCCCTAATAAATTTCCCTAACTTTATTCTCATTCAGCTAAAGACGCAGCCCCCAAAGAAACCCCTGTACCCTCAGATTCTATCAGTAAATGCTCTAAAACTGAAACCGAGGCACTTGAAAGAGAAAAGCAGGAGTCCATACAGAACTTTGGAGCACTGACAACAAAGTGGCAGATAAGCCAATTTTTCAATCCTGATGTAACGACTCTTTGGGAGAAAGACACAAGTGATGCCTTTGAACACGAATTCCTTGTGAACCTGTACCCCAACCATCTTGCCAGAAAGAGAGACAGTACTTCTTTTTACTATGTAGTCAAAGGAAGTCCCTCTCCATTTGTCGAATGGCTTCACAACCAGTTGAAATCTGAGGAGCCGAGATCTTACTCACTGAAACATGATGGGCCGTTATGCTGCTTAAATGTAAAGAATTTCTGTTCTGAGCAATGGGGCGCAAATTCTTACAAACCTAACAAAGCTGCAGGAGACAAATCATGCAGCCTTCAACTCGGAGTGAAGACAGGTTTGCATTTGCATGCTTTGGTTTATACCACGCTTACTTTAAGTCCTGGGCACACACAACGATGGTTTTATCAACACTCTTCTACATAGATGAAAAACACTGTGGCATCTCTCATGGAGCAAAAGAAGAAACCATATGTCCACATGCAAATGGTGTCTATTTAGGAGATAGTGACTTCTCTGGACGCTATCAGTGCTCCACAAAGGAGATGTGTTCCGTTTTCAGTGTTCTTGGAAAATGGAAAATAGAAAGCACAGAAATGTAGTTCTGAAAAAATATTAATTTGCTAAAATCTGTTCTTTTTTCCACAGAATCCAGACTGGATGGAGGCAGTTATGAGGAGAAAGGTAAATTAATACTTCGAATAAGACACATTGTAATGATGACTTGTGCTTTTTATAAATAAAAACATGTTGGTTTTAATAACGAGGTTTTTAAATACATTTTATTTTGTCTTGTTTGTATATTAAGTTTTTTTCTTCTAAGTCTAAGCTATGATTGAACTTTAAATGTACGACTAAAATCGAGTGGCCACAAGGTAAAATGTTTGACTTTTTTGTGAACCGTATTCAACAACTTCATTATTTTTTGTTCAGTGTTTTCTCCTACTATATCATCTGAGGAGGACTCTTGCGCAACAGGCCTCTTTTCAAAAGAAAAGGGAAAGACATTTGAACTCCAGCCAGTCTCTAAATTTAAATCATTAGAAAAAAAGCCAGAGAAGCCCACGTTTGTAACCGAATTCTCCTCTACAGCTGTTCCTGTGGGTGGAACTGTTAGATTAGCTGTAAAAGTGTCCGGATATCCTGAACCTCATATTGAGTGGTACCACAATGACAAGTTGTTGAGTTCTTCGTCTCGCTTTTATACTTTTATACAAGAGAAAGAGTCCCACACACTTGTTATAGGACATATCAGAACTGAGTTGGAGGGAGCATATTCATGTACGGCAAGCAACACTTTCGGGGTGACTAAATGCACGTCGTATCTCAAGGTGACACCGAAGGAACCAGAAGAGATTCTTAGTCAGCCTCCCTATTTCATCAAAGTGATTGAAACTGTACAATGTACAGAAGGGAGCAATGCTCTTTTTGAGTTCCTAGTTGCAGGAACCCCACTTCCGGATGTCCAGTGGTACAAAGGTAGAAATTACTTTGAACCAAACAGGCGTTGTGTCATTGAGAACCATGCAGATGGGTACGGCTCTTTAAAGATAAACACAGTTAAGAAGAGTGACATTGGCTTTTATTCTTGTAGAGCAACTAATCCAGTTGGAGAAACCTCTTGCAGTGCTGAACTTCTCATGGTGGTTTCAGGATCAATGCAAACTGGCAGTCAGCAAGAGGACAGAAATCTCACTCAAGACAGTCAAGCTGTTAAAAGTGAGGACACATTAGCCTTCCGAACTTTAGAAATATCTTCAGGTGCAATGCAAGATGAACGGACGTTTCACCAAACTGCAATAATCCAGTCTTGTACTAGAGAGGACGTGCATTTCCCTCATGTTCAGACAACTTCCAATGATGATCAGAAAACGCTTCAGTTTGGTACTATGCTTACTAAACAAGACAGCGTTGGCTTTATAGACCAGCAATGTGAATGTATAGTAAGCCCAGGAACTATAGAACTTGAGTCTATTACAGAAAAACCATTGATGAATGTAACTGCTATTTTAGAAAACACTACTCCTCTCCAGATACTAAACACTGAGCCACTAATAAATAGGGGAAAAGCAAAGATAGCTGTCACAACAGAGCCAAATATTTTAGTAAGTAGCCCACAGGTCCAAAGCAAGTTACTGTTTCTGAGAGAAGAAAGTGCAAAAACTCAAAGTCCTAAAGAGGAGAAAGGCTATAGAGTTACAGAAGAACATGCATTAATGTACATTGCAAGTTCATCACAGAACTTGTCATTAACCGAGAGTCATATTTCACCTTTTAAAATCAACACAGCCAACCAGAAAACCGCACAGCTTGGTAAATGCCGTATTCTAAAATCCTCTGTGGTAACTGATGAATTGTACAAACTAGAAGCAGAAGAAGCCAAGTCCATTTCTACACATGGCAAGGCTGAGTCTCCAGAACATTGTCAGAAAGTTGAAGATCAAGTTCTAAACTTGCAACAGATTACTGATCAATCTATTCTTCTATGTGAGGATAGGCTTAGCAGTGAACACAGAGAAGTAGAGCATGCTGGCCTACGGACATCACCGGTTCTTCTGAATTCAGCTTTAACTAAAGAGCAGGACATCGTTTCTTATGAAGAAGCATCGCAGCTTGCACTCGGAGATTTTGCATTGGTCTTATTAAATGAAAAGGAGAGTCCTGTTGAGCTCCAGCTTCCTCTGATACAGTCTCAGATGGTTCTCTGCAAGGAGGGACTGTTTTCAGTTGACAAAATAGATGAAGAGAAAACCACCACCAGTAGAATAAAAGACTGCATACATGTAGCTAGTTCTGAAAAACAAATGACACTTATTTCAGAATATGTGGATAACATTGTGGAAGAACTCACACCATTGACTGTACTCCAATTTTCAAAACAACATCCTGTAAGCGAAATAAAATTATCCTCTGAAGCGACCGATGTAATTCACACGAGGCAAGACCATGAAGCATATTTAATTCCTGAATCACAGGAATGCCAAACTCTTCAGAAGGAGCTTGCTCTTTTATGTCCTCTACCAAAAGAAACCAGCATGGACATCACACATGAGCGGAAAGCCATCAATCACACTGCCACTTCTTGTGAACAACTGTTCATTTCAGCAGATGAATGTAATTGTTTTGGACCTGTAGATGTTGTGGAGGCTACGATATGTAAGGAGCCAAAACACACAATGTCAGCAAACTTGATTACAACAAATTTCCCTTCAGGAATAACTACTCCAATTGAGTGTGAATCTTGTCAAACTGCAACTCTTAAAAATGAACCCTTCTCTCCTTTAAATCTTTTCTTCATTCAAGAGAAACTTGCTCTAGACACAGAACAAAGTGAAATCTTAATTCTTGATTTGCCAGAAACATTGCATGTCTGTGGCACTTCACCATACCCAGTGTTTTCTACCATTGTGACAGAAAAGGCCGTTATGTTTTCTGAACCACAACAACAGTTTGCTACACCGCAGACAGAACCAAATCTACTAGTCCATTCTGCTATAGATACATGGACATCTGAGATCCTAGAGTCAGGACAAGTTACCCGTATTCAAGATGATTCCACTAATTTTCCATCCAGCCATGCAAAGCCCATTTGTCTTCAAGAAGAAAAGGAAGTTGTGGCTTTGGGAGTTATAATAGACGAAAAACCAGAACACCTGACAAAAAAACAGGTTTTTGAAGTTCCGCTATCAGATCTTGCTGTGGAAAAAAATTCCAAGGTTACATTGTCTGTGCGCGTCAAATATTGTAAACATGTTAACTGGCTTTTTAATGGGAAGCTGATTGATTCTGGCAAAGAGTTCAAATGGTTTGAGGACAATGATCTATACACGCTAGTAATCAACACTATTAGCAAGGAGAGACATGAAGGTGAATATACCTGTGAGGCTCTGAGTGAAACTGGCAAGATCTCCTCATCGTCTCGGCTTACTGTGATCGCAAGAGGTTGGACTGTGTGGATATTACGACATTTTAGTTGACATAGCTAATTTCTTTATTAAGGAGATTGTCACCATTTAACAAGAGAGCAAATCCAAACTCATCTTCTCATTTTTTTCACTTCGTAAAACATATTCCAACATAAATTGAGAGTTTTTAACTTTTCAACTCGATTTCCCTCATGTAATTTCACATGGATTATTCAAGCATGACCTTGAATTTTGTCACTTCATAAGACCTTTGCTAACAATCACGTCGTTCTTTCCCCCCCTACAGTCACCTAAGGAACACTACTATCACTGATGCGTATGTGCTTGCAAAACTCTGACAATTTGCTCATTTTTGCATTTTCTTGAAAATTGTAGTGCTTCCAGTTTTTAAGAAGAAAATCAGCAACGTGGAAAGCAACATCGGCTGCCCAGTGAAGTTCGAATGTGAGATCGAGGATGCACCCAATGTGACCTTTAAGTGGTTCAAGTCTGGTTCCGAGATTCGGCAGAGTGAGAAGTTCCGGATCCTCAGCAGACACACCACATCCTCACTGGAGCTTCTGGACCCAACAAAGGCCGACGCTGGTGAATACACATGCACTGCTTCCAACAAGTTTGGCAGTGACAGGTGCAGCGCAAACTTTAACATCAGTGGTGAGTGAACCCATTCTATTTTCATAGTGCTTTGCTTTCAAGCTCTTTGAGAAACGTCAAGCTTTGACACTTGGCGTCATCTTCTGGTGTTCTTGGTTACCATTCTTGTGAAGTCTTGTTTTAATATTTGGAGTCTGTTATGCCTCTTAATTCTATACGCTGACAGAGAAATGATAGTGGCAAAATGCTTGTTGTGATGTAGCTGTGTAAGTCTTGTTTTTGTGTCCCGAGTGATTTTTGTCTTGTGTAGTTTCATGTTGTTCTCCACTTGATCAAATTTCTTGCTTCTTAAAGAATATGATTATGAATATGTATTTTGGCCTTATCAATATGATGACACTTCAGGTATTCTGATGTTATTGTATGGTTGTAAGAATAGTGTTACTTATCATGAAAAGATTTAAAATTGCTGTAAGTTGCGGTTAGTTAAATACAACAAGTCTTAAAAATTTGGAATCAATTAGTTTTTGGGTTTGATTGAAATAAAAATAATTTTTATTCTCAGACTTCGACTCCTTCAGAAAAGAGTTACCAATGTTGGATGTTGTCATGGCAACAGGTTCTTTTTTTGGAAGTGAGGTCATTGATACTTGCCGATTTGAAAGAACCATTTTGAAGGATAAAAGCCTTGTCTATTCTGACCAAATGATTTTCGAAGACTTGATTGGGTGTTTGGAAACGTGTCCTTTGAAAAGCTCAGATGTTGGAGAATACCAGAGCTGTCTTTCACATGAACTTAGAAGAGTTGCTTCCAAGTCTGTTACTATGATGAGAGGTTAGTGTGCTTGAGAAAGACAAGAATATTAATACCTTCAGGTTTCCAGCACTAACAGGTTTGTAACTAACATGCTGCGCAGGTTACGAGTTAATACAGTCACCAGCTTTAAGATAATTCAGAAATTGCTGTGTCGCTGACTAATTTGACTTTTAACCGTTTCTAATGGTTAACCTGCAATATCAACTTTTGGGTAAGCAGCAAAGAATACCCAATGTACAATGCATTTTGTTTTTTATCCATATTTACTTTTTAAAGTATTGGTGATAAAATTCTCCATTCGTTTTCACATTTTCATTTTAGGACATTAATTGAAGTTGTGCTGTTTATTTGCAGTAATTGTGTTCTATACGATCATAACTGTAACCTTGTTGAGTGCTAGTTGAGCATACCGTGATTTATTTTGGATAAACATGTTTCATGCAATTTGCGCTGGCAATTTGGACTTATATTGGCGGTGGATATTTTTACAGTACAGTTGGCTTGTAGTACAGTTTGGTTTGTTGTATGTTATTTGCATTGGGCATTGGGTGTTGGGAGACTTAAGAGTCATTGGGACTCTAAAGTATAATGTTGGAGTAATAGAATCCTCAATTAGCAGCTCTACAGAAAGTAAAAACGTTCTCTGACATGAAGTGTTGACGGAATTACTGCTTTTGAGTGCGTCAGTGCTCTTTCTGTGCTTTCTTTCTTCTTGTTGGACTCAATTCATTTTCAAAGTAAGAAGACTAAAAGAAGAAGAAAATATTATGGTTGAAAAAATTCCCAAGACCGAACACTCGAAGACATCGATGACGTTGAAAAAGAAGATTGACAGAGGTGCCAGAAGACTATGTGCAGCTCTTTGAACTCCAATGGACTCATGGATCCAATAGAAATATTTTTTGTTCATTCTTGATTCTTATTTTTGCCTCAATGTAGTACCACTTTCTTGAATTGCCTACAAGACTGTGAAAATATTCTTGAATCTTTGTGAAACAAATCTTTGTTTCACTTACTTGATGAAGTTTTAATCATGTTTGAATATTTTTTTCTTGGAAAAACCTTCTTGGTTTCTCTTATTTTAGTACGGAGATGTTACATCTGCCGTTTTTTTTTTTTTTTTTTTTTATCAGTTCAGTGAGAATGCTGTCCATGTAAACGTTGTAGTTCATGATTAATTCAGTGAGAAGTAACTCTACTTATGATGTTCCTCGCAGCACCAAAGTCTGCCAGCTTTGTGAAGAGACTGAACGACATTTCCATCCCAATGAGCCAAAAACTGAGGCTTGAATGCACATTCACTGGATCCCAAAAAATGTTTGTCACATGGTACAAAGATGGCAAACAAGTCTATGCATCGTATCGATACAACACTAAAATGACCAGGAACTCGTGTGTCTTGGAGTGCTTACACGAGTGCACCAAGGACACTACTGGAACATATTCTTGTGAAATCTCAAATTCATATGGAAGAGATATTTGCGATGCTTATGTGACTACAGTTACAGGTTCGTAATTTGCATCGTGTTGTGTTGATGCATGGGAGTGCTCTAGTTAAGACGATTCGATCATCTAAAGGCAAATACGGTCTTAGATGGAATAAAGTCTGCAGGACACCTGGCATGCTGTTATACTCAAAGCAATTGATAAACTTGACAATTCTATTTCTGCTCACTCAGAACCTGCCCGCTTTGTGACAAAACTGAAAGACACTTTTGTCCCAATGAGCCAAAAGCTGAGACTTGAGTGCACCTTCGAAGGAGCCCAGAAAATATTTGTGACTTGGTACAAGGAGGGTAAACAGGTCTACGCTTCTTATCGATACAACACCAAAGTCAGTAGAAATGCCTGTGTCTTGGAATGCCTTCACGAGAGTAGTGCAGAAACATCGGGCAGATATAGTTGCCTGGTCTCAAATGCCTATGGATCTGATATCTGTCATGCTGATGTGTTAGCAGTGGCAGGTTTGTATGGCTTTTGGGTTAATGGAATTTGTGGATTGCAATCAATATGGTTTTTAGGCTTGGCTGTTGTTGCACATTGGTAATTCGGAGTATTTTCTTCTCAGAACCCGCTCGATTTGAAAACAAGCTCAAAGATATTGCTGTGCCCATGAGTGAACAGCTAAGACTTGAATGCACCTTCAAGGGAGCGCCAAAAATATTTGTGACCTGGTACAAGAATGGAAAACAGTTGTATGCATCATATCGGTATAATACCAAAGTAACAAAGAATTCCTGCATTTTGGAGTGCCTTCACAAATGCAACAAAGAGACCCCCGGACAATACTCTTGTGAGGTTTCAAATTCCCAAGGTTCTGATATTTGCCATTGTAAAGTGACCACAACCACAGGTTGGTGAACACAGTAGACGATTCAGTGTTGAACAAGTGATCAAAAATATGCATTGTGTGCTTTTATTTTTCCCAGACTCTCCACGCTTTGTTAAGAAGCTTAGTAGCGTCATAATTCCTGTTGGTCAATCTTTAAGACTTGGGTGCACCTTCACTGGAGCCCAGAAAGTAATTGTCACGTGGTACAAAGATGGAAAACAAATCTATGCCTCATATAGATACAATACCAGGGTAGACCAGAATTCCTGCTTTTTGGAATGCTTGTTTGGAAGTACCTGGGAAACTACAGGAAGATACTCTTGTGAGGTGTCCAACACTTATGGAAAGGCCATCTGCGATGCTCAAGTGACAGCAGTCAGAGGTAGTGAGTTCATTATACATATCTGCTTCCTAAACTTTTAAACATTACACATGATAATCAAGGATTTTTGAACTTCTCTCAGAACCTGCCTTCTTTGTGAAAAGACTGATGGACACAGCTTTTCCAAAAAGCAGCAAATTAAAGCTGGAATGCACTTTCGTGGGAGCACCCAAAATGTTTGTCACTTGGTATAAAAATGGGAAACAGCTTTATGCTTCATACAGATACAACACAAAAGTGACAAAGAACTCCTGTATCTTGGAGTGTCTTCATGAGTGTGACAAAGACACTCCTGGGAGATATTCCTGCGAAGTTTCAAACTCTTTTGGAAGTGATATCTGCCATGCCCAAGTGACTACAGTGCCTGGTCAGTTCTGTTTATTTTATAAAAACATTTAGTACAAATTAAATTTGAATGACACTAGAGCAATACCTTCTCTATTAGGAACAATTAACAAATTGGAGTGTGTTTTTTTAGATGTCCCTCGTTTTGTGAAGAAGCTGCAGAATACTTCAATCCCGTTGAGTCAAAAAATGCGACTTGAATGTACTTTCACTGGAGCCCAAAATTGTTTGTGACCTGGTACAAGGATGACAAACAGATCTATGCATCGTACAGATACAACACATGGCTCCATGACAACTCTTGCATCCTGGAATGTCTACATGAATGTGACAAAACCACACCAGGACGATACTCTTGTGAAATTTCAAATGCATTTGGACGTGATGTTTGTCATGCCACTGTGACTACAGTGACTGGTTGGTA
>JABUMW010008175.1:0-10052 GCA_017309775.1 Paedocypris sp. Pulau Singkep | reverse complement strand
GTTCTGCTAGTAGTTGCCCAAATTCATTTAAAAAGTCAGTATTGTGCTTTGGCGGTCTGTACACTGTCACAATAAGTATTGATTCCCGATTTATATCTGGCTCCATATGTAGTACTAACAGTTCAAAAGAGCAGAATTTAAAGTTTGATTTCCTATTCATCTTGAAATTATTATTATAGATGGTTGCAACGCCTCCACCTCTGAAGGTTAATCGTGCCTCATGTTCGTAAGACAAATTAGGTGGAGTTGATTCATTTAGGCAAGTGTAGGTGTCTGGCTTTAGCCATGTCTCTGTGAGCGCTAAAACATCAAGCTTATTATCCAAAATCATTTCGTTTATGATAAGAGATTTTTGTGCTAACGATCTAATGTTTAAGAGATCTAACTTTGAATATTTGTTTGTATAAGTCTTGGTCTGTTTAATATGATCAAGCACCATTTTTTCTTTGTCTAATGACCAGTTTCTATGGCTAGGCTTATGAGATTGTGATACAGTTTCTATGTTGTGTCTGTTATTACTTTTAGCATTTTTATTATCAATATTATTGTTGTTATTGGTTTTAATAGAGCTGATAATATTATTATTTATTTTATTATTATTGTTAGGATTGAACCTAGATGCACTAAATGCACTGGATGACTGTGAGCAGTACGCAGGCGGCTGGTTAAGTGATGCCGCCTGCTCTCTGACCTGGGCAATGGTGGCAAGTCACGAACTAGATGCTAAACTATAGGCTATATTATAAGATAAACGAGCGGCCCCCTTCCACGAGGGATGGAGGCCGTCGGGCTTTAACAGGTCAGGTCTTCCCCGAAAGGATCTCCAATTGTCTATAAAACCTATGCCATTCGAAGGACACCACTCAGACGCCTAGCCATGGAGCGCCCACAGTCTACTGTGAGTCTCATCACCCCGGTAAGCGGGGAGGGGGCCAGACTAAATTACTTTGTCTGATATCTTTTTGGCAGCTTCAAGCACCTCTTTAATATTAGTTTTCGTGATCTCGGACTGGCGAAGTCGGACATCATTAGTGCCGGCGTGAATAACTACCCTAGAATATTTATGTTTAGCATTAGCCAGCACTTTCAGACGCGATGTGATATCAGACACTCTGGCTCCTTGATGACACATTACAACTGTATTGGCGGTAGAAGACCGGAGCTCCAGAGGGTTCCTGCCCGACAGATATCCAGGTTCGGGGTCACGCTCTCCTCTGTGGCGGGGAGATAGAACCCCAGCTCACCAAGTTGGTCGAGAAGCAGGCTCCGGCCGGCACCTCCCGACATAGTGAGAGGTCGGTTGTCAGGTGGCCCTCGGCAGCCTGTAAGCTCAGACGGGATGTAGAACTCTCTCGCCTCACGGCCAAGAGTCACCTGCCCCAAGTTCTCCCTAGTGAAGACTCCTGTCAGAGCGCCGGCCTCCCCAGACTTCGGTCTCGGGGACCCCACGGCTTCGTTGATCACCTCAGACGGTACTTGATGGAATGATGCGCCCTTCCTCGTCCGTCCCCTTGGATGATCCAAACTGTGAGACTCGGCTACGCTCTGCAGTTCACCCGCTGACCTCCGGTATTCCGAGGTGTCCTCACCAATCACGTGGGCTCGAGAGACGCACTCGTATTAAGGGCAGAGGTCTCCTCGTTGCTAGCGAAGGGCGCCATTGTATGGTGCCCCCAGTTGAGACGTGGAGCGGGCTTCACCACCCGTACTTCGTGGCCCTCAAGAAGACCGGTGGTATGCGGCCCATTTTGGATCTGAGGTCCCTGAACGACTACCTTCACAGGTTCTCGTCAGGATGCTGACTCAGAGGGACATTCTGAGGGCAGTTCAGGCTCAGGATTGGTTCGCCGCTATCGACCTTCAAGACGCGTACTTTCATGTCTCAATCCTGCCCCGGCACAAGCCTTTCTGCGCTTTGCTTTCGAGGGCCGATCGTATCAGTACAAGGTCCTGCCTTGAAGATCCTTCACAAAAATAGCGCAAACTGCCCTCTCTTCACTGAGAGTGCGCGGCTTCAGGATCCTGAACTACCTGGATGATTGGCTTCAATTAGCCAGATCGAGGAGTCAGTTGATCGCGCAGAGAGGCGCAGTCCTCAGGCACTTAAGCCGGCTGGGGTTATGCGTCAACCGAAAGTAGAGTACTCTGACCACGTGTCAGCAGATCTCCTTTCTCAGGCTCTGGCGGCTGTGAAGATACCGGGTCTTAGTCACACCCGAGTGTCTCCACCTGCTCCACCCTTGGTCAGAGACGAGCTTCCTACGAACAGGCGTCCCATTAGGAACCGTCTCCCGTCGTGTTGTGGTATCCACGGATGCATCCAACACGGGGTGGGGGGCAGTGTGCAATGGCCGCAGAGTTTCCGGTCGTTGGTCGGGTCCTCGCCTCCAGTGGCACGTCAACATGCTCAAGCTACTAGCCGTGCACCTCGAGTTGATACACTTGCTCAGGCAAGTCCGAGGAAAGCATGTGCTGGTCAAGTCAGACTGCGTAGTTGCAGTAGCTTACATCAACCGTCAAGGTGGTTTGTGCTCGCACCGCTTGAACAAGCTTGCACGTTGCCTAGTGTTGTGGTGTCTGCCGAGACTCAAGTTTCTGGTGGCAGTCCACATTCCAGGCATCCTCAACGCAGCTGCGGTTGCACTGTCGAGGCAGGGTCCCGCCCCTGGCGAATGGAGGCTGAACCCTGACAGGTGTGGGAGGAGTTCGGTCTGGCACTGATAGATCTCTTTGCTTCAGACGAATCAACCCACTGTCCACTCTGGTTTGCACTAACCGAGGTGCCACTTGGTGCAGATGCGCTGCTCACCCGTGACCGCACCACCTGAGGAATTACACCTTCCCGCCAGTTACCCTGATTCCCCAGCTACTGGGTCGAGGCTGGAAGGAGGGTCATCAGGTTATCTTGATCGCCCCTTACTGGCCTGACAAGACCTGGACGTCAGATCTCATGGATCTGGTCACGTCCCCTCCGAGGCAGTTACCTTTGAGAGCGGACTTCCTCTCACAAGCACAGGGCTCGCTCTGGCACCCGCGGCCAGACCTCTGGAACCTCCATGTCTGGCCGCTGGACGGGTCACCTCGTTAGACGAAGATCTGCCACTGTCGGTACAGGACATTATCGCTCAGGCTCGTGCACCGTCCACAAGACGGCTGTACGACCTGAAGTGGCAGATCTTCGTCACCTGGTGCTGCCAGAAAAAGGAAAGCGTGGCCCCTTCCACTCTGAGAGTATACAGTATGTGGCCGCGATATCCGCCTCACATGACCTCATTGAGGGGAAGACGGTAGGCCGGCACAACCTGGGTCCGCCCTTCCAGACCTCCCCTCACCCCGGTGTGGGATTTGAGCTTGGTGTTGGCGACCCTCCGCTCTCCCCCCTTCGAGCCGCTAGAGACTATGAGTCTCAGGCTGCTCACACTGAAGGCCTCGCTTTTACTAGCGCTGGTATCAGTGAAACAGGTTGGGGACCTAGAGGCGTTCTCTGCAGATTCTCAGTGCCTGACCTTTGGTCCTGGAGACTCGCACCTAGTGCTGAGACCCAGGCCTGGTTACGTGCCCAGTGCCCACTACCCCCTTCAGGGATCAGGTAGTGACGTTGCAGGCCCTCCCCGCTGGGGAGCAAGACCTGGCCGGTCACCCACTGTGCCCAGTACGCGCTATACGCACCTACCTACGACGCACAGAGAGCTTCAGAAGCTCGCAACAGCTCTTTGTCTGCTATGGTGGTCGACAGAAAGGGAATGCCGTCACCAAGCAGAGATTCGCGCACTGGATTGTTGACACGATTAAATTCGCGTATCACGATCGTAAGTTGCCTTGCCCGCTGAACGTGAGAGCTCACTCCACCAGGAGCGTGGCCTCGTCGATCGCAGTGGCAAGGGGAGTCTCTCTAGCAGACATATGTAGAGCTGCCGGCTGGGCTAAACCAAACACCTTTATTTGGTTCTACGAAATGGATAAAGCGTCGGTATCCACGCAGGTACTTTTCGCAGTGGAGAACAATACCGACACGGTGTAGGCCTGCTGGAGCCAACCACAGTCTTGGGGCCAGCCTCCTATCTTAGTGTTTCCTCTACCCTCGAGCTAGGCTAGGAACACGCCCAGTCCGCTCGGCCCTCCGTAGGCGGTGACCCCTGGAACCCCACCTTCTGTTTCCCCTGACGGGCAATCAGGCGCAAGGGGGGGTTCCCTGGTGCCACCGAGTCCAGACTAGTAGACCTAGTTCTGGCTGCTTTTAGCCTCAAGCGATACTCTCCGAGTTATTACGCCTGGGTTTCCCGAAGGGATGAGGTCGAGTAGTAGGGCTAAGCTCTCCTGCCTCTCCCAAGCTTTACTCTGTTTTTCGACAGACACTGGCCTTCCTTGACGAGTGGCGCTTGAGCGCCATCTCTACGTAACACGTCGCACTATGTGAGAAGTGTTCTCCGTCAACCCTGGCGAGGGTCCCCGACCCTACCCTTCGGGCTAGGCCCACCTCTAGATGCTGTGGAAGATCCACTAAAGGTTCCTCGGCTAACAGCCGGAAGGGTCTTTTCGGTAGGATACTGCCCTGGATGTGGCCCGTTGTATTATCCCATAGTCAGGTCTCTGACTGACGTCGAAGTGACCTGACTATGAAAGGGAACGTCTTGGTTACTTAATGAATAAGTCAGGGAACGAGACGTCACTTTCCGCCGCCACATTCAGGGTATGCCACTGGAAGTCTGCGTTGGCCCGACTGGCTTCAATCAGCGAAAGGTATTTGCATGTGGCACGCCACCGCCCTTTTATACCAGCTGGTACGGGTCAAAGGTGGCATGCAAATTCATGCAGCCATTGAACTTGACCGTTCACCAAAGCCGACCACTGAGAAGAAGACAGTCTGACTCGCTTCATTTCTCCTGATGTTAGATAACGTTGAATCTCCTGCGTCAATGAATCATCACCAAGTTCATTCAGACAGTGGAACAGATTGATGCTTTTCTCAGCTGATTGATTCTCACTGATCATTTGTTTGATGAACTGAACTGTTTCCTCTTTGTTGTAGGAGAATCTTCTTGTCTGTGTCCGTGTTTCTGGTAAGAGACTCTGATTAGACTCCAGTGACAGACCAAGAAGAAAACGAAGGAAAATATCCAGATGTCCATTCTTACTATAAAAGGCTTCAGTCACAGCAGCACGATGCACCTCAGATAATGACTTTTCTAAAAAAATGTTTAAATAAACTACAGGAGAAACTCTTGTTAATCTGGTGAATCTCACTGATGTTGTTGTTAGTGAAGGTGACATGAACATATAGAGCGGCGAGATGCTCCTGGATGCTGAGATGAACAAAGCAGAAAACTTTCCCCTGAAACCAGACAGACTCTTCTTTGAAGATCTGAGTGCAAAATCCCGAGTAAACTGATGCTTCTGTCACTCCAACGTCACACTCCCTCAGATCTTCCTCATAGAAGATCACATTCCCCTTCACCAGCTGCTGGAAAGCCAGTTTCCCCAGTCTGAGAATCATCACTTCACTCTTCAAACTCTTTTCATAGTCTTTCTGGTGTGAGATGTTGGTCTGAAGGACGAGGAAGTGTGTGTACATCTGAGTGAGAGTCTTGGGAATCTCTCTGCTCTCGGACTCTCTCATCATTCTCTCCAGAACAGCGGCTGAGATCCAGCAGAACACTGGGATGCGGCACATGATGAAGAGGCTCCTGGACGACTTCAGGTGTGAGATGATTCTGTGGGAAAGACTCTGATCTCTGATCCTCTTCCTGAAATATTCCTCCTTCTGTTGGTCAGTGAAACCTCGTACCTCAGTGAGGCGATGGACACAGTGTCGGGGAATGAGATCAGCTGCTGCTGGTCTGGTGGTGATCCAGAGGAGAGCCGAGGGAAGCAGGTTCCCCTTGATCAGGGTTATCAGCAGCACGTCCAGTGGAGCAGATTCAGACACGTCACACAACCTCACGCCACCGTGAAAGTCCAGAGACAGACGACATTCATCCAGACCATCAAAGATGAAGACAATCTTGCCATTATCACCGGACAGTTTCATTCCTTTGGTTTCAGGGAAAAAGAGCTGCAGAAGATCCAGAAGACTGATCCGTCTGTCCTTAATCAGGTTGACTTCTCTGAAAGGAAGAGGAAACACGAGCTGGACGTCCTGGTTCTCTTTCCCTTCAGCCCAGTCTACAATCAGCTTCTGCACAGAGACGGTTTTCCCGATGCCCGCGACTCCCTTTGTCAGCACAGTTCTGATGGCTTGGTCTTGTCCAGGTAAAGGAGTGAAGATGTCGCAGCATCTGATGGGCGTGTCTTCTACTGTGGGTCTCCTGGACTGAATCTCCATCTGTCTCAGCTCATGTTCCTGACTGATGTCTCCTCTCTCGCTCTCTGTGATGTAGAGCTCAGTGTAGATCTCCCTCAGGAGTGTTGGGTTTCCTCTCGTCGCCGTTCCCTCGTACACACGGGAAAACTTCTCCAGCAGGTTTGATCTCAGTCTGATGTGAAGAAAGAAGCATGACTGATGTTAATAGTCACAGACACTGAGGTGAGAGAAGCTTCAGAGTGATTCACCTCCGTTCAGCTGAAGATTGTTCAGATGTTGTTGAGTCACTGAGAGATTGATCAGTCACGGACACACGGCTCCGGTCCAGAGGATTCACACTCGCACTGTCAGAGGAAGAGAAGAGCTGAAGAAGAGCTGAAGACCAGAAGTCTGTAGATGTTACTGACAAGCTGCTTTATTACTGGTCAGTTGTGAGAAACAGTTAGAGAGTTGAATTAGTAACTGGAAGGTTTCAGGTTTAAGGTAAAATCTTCAGACATGTGATTCAGTTTCTCAGGGTATCTGCAGGTTTCTAAGAGTTAGTTTTAAGACGTTTTAAGACCTTTTTAATACCGTTCAAAATGGAATATAAGACTTGGAATTTCACAGAACTGAGAAATATCAGTTGTTTTCCGCAGCCGCTACGTGTGTTTCACACTGCATGTGGGTCTCCAAAGCTCTTATTCCCATTGTTCCAAGTTTTACATTTTTTTAACAGTATGCAGCAGACTTCATACTCATTTCCACAGACTGGTTTTAACCATGAACCAAAATTAGGATTATGTAACCAGTTTTTGTGAGTATCATACTGTGAGTTGAGCGAGTGCAGCTTGATGAGCGTGTGCGTCTAGAAGCTCGCACACGTATCTTCGCGCTCGCATTAGAATCGACACACGCTCACGTTCAGTCTGATCAACTACCAATCTTTTTAGGACGAACTTGACGCCTTCCTCTGATTGGTCAAAGCAAACCAATCGTTGTGCAGACTTCCGCCATTGTTCCGCCTACCATGACAAAGCGTATTTTAATTAAATTATCATTTTTAAAAGTATTCTATCTGTAATCGAGGTCTGATTAGTCACAACCACATTTGCAGATATCTATCCTAAGTTGGAGATAATGGACAGCATTTACAGATACAACTATGTAGTTTGAAGATATCTTTACATATAAATAGACTAAAGTTATAAATCAAATTTGACTTATAAAAATGTGCTTTAGATATCTTAAATGTAAGATATATTTAATTACATGCATTTGGAGATATCTTCAACTCCGATATGACTAGTCATAAATATTTGGATATATCTTTAAATATTTTACTAATATTACAAATCTATTAACACTAGTAACAATATATTTCTAGATTAAAAGGAGTAGGCGTACATTTACGCTATTATAAGCAGCAGCAACGCAGCCACAGTTCACACGCTGGAGTATGTGATAATAAAGTGATTTGATATCACTATATGTAATTGTAGTTATCTCTAATGTAACTTGAGATATCTTCAATTCAATTGACTAGGAGAAACTCATTTAGAGATATCTACAAATATATTTAATGGGAGTGTATCTAGTCGAAGTAGATTTGTTTTGACTCGTCAGAAATGTTTAATGACTAGTCGCTGCGAAGGAATAAATGTTAATTCCGATCTCTGTTTAGCTGATTTTAATTTGAGCAGACAAGAACTGAGCGTGAGTGCTCGCTCGCGAATCTTTTTGGCACTAAATTGATCCTATACACGCGCTCAAATCGCGTTGCGCTCGGTCGCAAATCTTTTTGGCACTTATTTGATCCCATACACGCGCTCAAATTGCGTTGCGCTCGCTCGCGAAACTTTTTGGCACTAAATTGATCCCATACTCGCGCTCAAATCGCGTTGCGCTCACTCCAATCGAGGTTTCTCACTGGCGATTCTTTTTGGCACGAAATTGATCTCGTACCCTAAAGCTCTAGCGGTTCATACAGAGACCTGTAAACTCCCCGCGAAATCGGTTGTTGAACTCGGTTCCGTCTACAGTACTGTATTTTGTTCTACGTGACAAACGAAAAGATTTAAAATTTATTTAGAACCAAGAAATAAAGTCCTCTTTACAAAGTCGGTTACATTTCATTTTTAAGACCTTTGAAATGTGAAATTAAGACTTTTTAAGACCTTATTTTTACATTATTAAATTTAAGACTTTTTAAGGACCCGCGGATACCCTGGTTTCTACACTGATTAGTGTGTTCAATCTAAACTTATAACTTAAACACAGAATTTCATCCACTGCAACAGAGATGTTAGTATTATTTAAACTTTCTCTTCCACTTCATCTAACATGTTTTTAGTATTTTATATCTCTTGTCTTATTGTGAACAACTGCTACTCAGTTTATAGTTTCATTGCATTTGTACGATGACATGTAATATCCTATTTTATCAATTTCTATTCTGTTCTATTCAAGAATGATTCTGAATTAATAGCTGATAATTTCACAACTTGCAACAACAATAATTTCTAGTGATTAAACTTCAGTTCACTTCACTTTAGTTTTTACCGTAGATCAGGAGATTTGTGTTTTCCCTTAAATTTCAATGGTTGATCCATCGACTGGTCACTCTTCATGGACATGTGACTGAAAACTGGTGAGTCTGATCTCTTCTTCTGGATTCCACTAGATGTTTGTGTCTCCATCATCAGTTTCTTGTGTTCAAGTCTGACGAGAGAGAAACTGACACACAACATCAGATGAAGATCATCACAATAATGTCATGGGTACTAATATCAAATTTAGTATCATCCTACAATGTTATTGCAGCTGCCACATTTTTTTTTATTTTAACACATTACTTTATTCTTTAAGGGAGATAACCACCAAATGATTCGGTTGTTTCATAATTCTCAAGTTTTATTTAATGTTTTATGGGAAAGTGTTATCTGGTGTAAAAGTAGGGGAGTCGAGCTATCCGGCACTTAATAAAAGGGAAACTGTGTGTCTGTATTCACTCCTCGACTATATAATAAGGGCACAACAATTACACGACAGAATCTGTTCAGTCTAATACAAAAAAATGTGTAACTTTACAACTATGACTATAACTATGGTCATATCCCATAGTCTGAACCCTGATGAACAATGGACATTTTTTTTTATTGACTTTTGTCTCCTAATTTTTGAAAACATAAATGAACAATGGACATTGTTTCTTCTTTAAAAACCACTGTTTCCCTAATTCTGCATAGCGACTTTGCGTTGGTCTGAAACTAAGAAAAGTGCTATATAAAAAACCTGAACTTGATAAACATTACAGAAAAGAAATAGCACATTTATGTGAATATAAACCCCACTGAGCAGTTTTGTCTGATTGTCTGAATCAGTAACTGGTTTTTGTGTGTGTGAAAAATATTCAGTGGTTTCAGTCTTTATCAGCAACATTCTTCTAAACTTGTACTGATTTACGTCTTGGTTACTTGCGTAACCTCTGTTCCCTGAATAAGTCAGGGAACGAGACGTCAGTCAGAGACCTGACTATGGGATAACGGATGCATCAGCCATTCGCGTTCATTCTTACAAACCGGCCAGTGAACAGTCAAGTTCAATGGCTGCATGAATTTGCATGCCACCTTTGACCCGTACCAGCTGGTATCAAAGGGCGGTGGCGTGCCACATGCAATTACCTTTCCCTGATGAAGCCGGTCGGGCCAACGCAGACTTCCAGCGGCATACCCTGAATGTGGCGGCGGAAAGTGACGTCTCGTTCCCTGAC
>MU204250.1:15989086-16002325 GCA_017309775.1 Paedocypris sp. Pulau Singkep | reverse complement strand
GGTGAAGCGGGGCTGTTTGGCTGCTCAGGTCGTGCTGCCACGTGCTGGTGCCTCACCTGGTCTTCCTGAAGGACCTGCCGGAGGTCAGATCCATGGCCGACTGTCTGGCCCAGGACTGGAGACATCTCTCTCTCTCTCTCTCTCTCTCTCTCTCTCTCTCTCTCTCTCTCTCTCTCTCTCTCTCTCTCTCTCTCTCTCTCTCTCTCTCTCTCTCTCTCTCTCTCTCTCTCTCTCTCTCTCTCTCTCTCTCTCTCTCTCTCTCTCTCTCTCTCTCTCTCTCTCTCTCTCTCTCTCTCTGTCTCTCTCTCTCTCTGTCTGTCTCCTATGTATCACTGTATTTGTCTCTCTATTAATACAATTGTCTCTTATTTACTTTACTCGTTTACTCTTATCTCTTACCTTAGTGTAACTCTTATCTTACTCATTTACTCACTCTTTTTATCACTTTTCCACTTTTTTCTCTCTTTCTCCCTCTCTCCATTCCTCATTCTATTTATCTTTGCTTGTCTCTCTCGATCACACTTTTATTCAGGCAGCTACTTGGCTAATTCTTGCTCTCCGTTCATCGCTCTCTCTCTCTCTCTTTCTCTCTCTCTTCAGTTTCTCGGCAGTAGATTGATCTCTCACAGCACGTCCTTGTTTCCACAGCAAATCGACAGTCTGATCTGTCACAACCTGGCTGAGATTGTGGTGGAGCTGCTGCTGACGCTTCACGAGACGGCGGCGGAGGAGGAGAGCGATCTGCGCGGCTTCACCGGGTAAAGCGCCGTCCTTTACTTTACCGCTTAACTGTCAAAGCGTTTCAGTCAGGGTAGAGCTGCACGATTCTGGATGAAATGACAATCACCATTTGTTTTGCTTGGAATTCTTTTAGAATAGTTTTTTCACGATTCTTTCTGGATAATGTTTCTAAATGTTCAATATTTAACCCCGAAAAGCAGGTTGTCAAAAAGCAATATATTGACACGCATTACTCTTTGCTTTTATTTTAAATAAATGGAATTAAACATATAATGTAATGTAAAAATATTGTTCCATAAATGTTCCAAAAATCACCATTAAACGTAATAAAAGTAAACATTCCTAGGTGTACAGTACTATGTACAGTTGAGGACAAAATTATTTGCTCTGTTGAAAAGCACTTCTGAAATACTCATCAAACTATTTTTTTTTTCTAATAATCATTAATAATTATTGATTATTAATTATTAATAGGGGGCTAAAAATGTTGTCCTCAACTGTAGATGTTTGCTGTATGTGGTTTACTGAGTGTCGTGTCTGAAACCGCAGTAAACACACACACACACACACACACACTTCAGAATAAAATACTTTTTCAGGTAGTAAAATGTCGGAGTTGATAGCAAACTCACTTTACCGTTGTGTTTAATCACTGGTGACAGAAGTAATGCAAGATCATCTTTCCTTTATAACACTTAAATGACAGAAGTGGTGGATCAGAGAGTTTGTCAGAATGGTGTAAACGCTGGATGAAGATGGCGAGGGTGTTTTTTCCCGCTCCACCGTGCGGCTGTAATCAAGGCTGTGCTGGTGGTGTTTGTTCAGAGAGCTGGACCCTGCACCCAACCCGCCGTTCTTCAGCTCGTACGCCATCAAAGCCACGCTGGACTACCTGAGCAGATGCCACAGCTCCAGCCGCAGGACGCTGGTCTCCATCCTGTGCGACACCCCGGTGAGACTCGCTCCGCCCCACGCGCAGCAGAACCACCCGCCTCACGCCTCTGCTCCGCCCACCCCTCAGATGTCCATCCAGAAGATCCTGGTGGCCATCGCTCAGAAGGGCTCCGAGACCACCAGCACCTACGAGAAGCACCGTGTGCTGATGATGTTCCACCTGTTCACCAGCCTCCTGCTGGCGCAGCTGAAGGACGGACTGGGTGAAGCCTGGCCCTTCGTCCTGCGTGACGTCATCTACACGCTCGTCCACCACATCAACAGCAGCAGGTCTCGCTGTCCCGGGCCTTTCGCTTCATCATCATCATAATAATAATAATAATAATAATAATAATATGAGTATTTGTAGGGTGCTTTTCACAGTTTTAACTGTCTCAAAGCGCACGTGTGAAATATGTAAGAGAATTGTTGCTTTTTATTCATTTGATTGTCAGGTTGTTGGTGTTTAAGTAAATGGCTACTTAAACACCAACAGCGTCGTCAGGTCCAAAGCAATTAGAAAAAACTTGAAGTACCATAATTAAAAATTTGACTATTTTCTGAGGTGCAGGTGTGATTCGGTTCCGAGCACTAACTAGGCAGCCTTTCTATACGATATAGACAGTGCTGAGACTGTAAATAAAATTTAAAAAAATGTGCAAAAATAAAGGTGAGTTAATGGTAAAATATACAAACTGATTCTGAATAAGCAATTTAAATAACTATAATATTTTAAAATATGGCCCAAAATATAGAAGGCAAGAAACGGTTTAAATATAACACAAGATACAAGATTAGATTTGCGCTGTCATCTGACAGTTGTATCTGTGAAAAGCACCCTACAAATGCACCTAACTTGATTTATTGATATTTTCTGTAAGTTATTATAACAGGTCAATATTTGCTTCGTTGAAGAGACGCGTCTTCAGTCTAGACTTAAACTGACTCACTGATTCTGAGTCTGTAATTGGACTAGGCAGAGCATTCCATAGTTTAGCTGCTAAACATGTAAAGGATCTTCCTCCCTGGTAGATTTTAGAGATTGGCGGTATTATAATCTGGCCGGAGTGTTGAGAGCGCAGCAGTAGTGTAGGCTCGTAGTAAGTGATGAGCTCACTGAGATATAGAGGAGCTAAACCCTTTAGTGCTTTATAAGTGATGAAGAGAATTTTAAACTGGATGTGATATTTAACTGGTAATTAGTGTAGCGACATTAACACTGGACTAATATGGCTAAATTTTTTTGTTCTGGTTAGTAATCTAGCAGCTGCATTCTGAACTAACTGAAGTTTATCTATTAGTTTAGCAGGAGAACCTCCCAGAAGAGCATTACAGTAATCTAACCGTGATGTCATAAACGCATGTATCAGTCTTTCAAATGAAGAGTTCATGCGGTCTTCTGTGCAGCTCGTGCCGTCGGGACGAGGTGTCGGCTCGCAGTCTGTCGCTGTGCTGTGACCTGCTGTCGAGGGTCTGCCGCACCACGCTGGAGGTCTGTGAGGACGCTCTCCAGAGCCACCTGCAGGTCATCGTGGGAACTCTGACCTCACAGGTGTCGGAGCGCTCGGCCACGTCGCAGCAGGTGAGACACGCGCACACACGCACACACGCACACGCACACACGCGCTGAGGGATTATACGCGTGTCTGCTTCAAGGTTCTCGCTCTCCTGAGGTTCCTGGTCATCGAAAACCCTCAGAGCAAAATGTTGAGAAGGTCCATTCCGCGCCTGGAGCCGTTTCCTGACCGGCCGGTCTTCCGGGAGTTCAGAGCCGCACAACAAGCCCTGAAGTACGGTTCTGGAGCCTTCAGTCTCAGACAGGTCCGCACCGTCTTCTCTGTCATTCAGTCTGTCTCTATAGACAACACACATCCAGCTGATCACTCACACACACACACACACACACACACACACACACATCACATACTGTATAAGCAGACACACACACACACACACTCACATACTGTATTTTCAGACACACACACACACTCAGTGCGTACACACTCATCACATACTGTTTAAGCAGACACACACACACACACACAGTCCAATACCTACTGTATAAGCAGACACGGACACACACACACACACACACACACACACACACACACACAGTGGTTGGTTATTATTTCCCTCTGCTGCAGGAGATCGAGCACTTCCTGTCGGTTGCGTCATGTGACTCGTGGCCTCTGGCTCGTCTGGAGGGTTTGAAGGACTTGAGAAGGCAACTCCACCGTAATAAAGCACAGATCGGACGCCTGCTGCAGGAGTGCCACGGTCCGTAGAAACACGCCTCCCACAAACCGTGACTGACATGTCAGTGTGTGTGTGTGTGTGTGTGTGTGTAGCCGATCCCGCCAGCTGCGTTCTGGTCAAGCTGGTCCTCAACCTTCTTCAGCTCTGCAAAGTCGCCGTCAACAACCCCAGTGGAAGAGACGTCTTGGGTAATGACCTTTCACCTCTCGACGTGTCACACCATCTGCCCCGGGCCCTCATTGGTCGACAGTAGGGCGGGGCGGTGTAGCGGTATTAACGTGAACACCGCTGATGAGTTGTGCCACGATATAGATTTTGCACTATTGTGGATGTCGTGGCACTTTCACGAATTTGCATTTTATACACGTATATAAACGCTTTAATACATTCAAATACATTTCGTTACGACACGGATACATTGCTAATCGAATACAGAAAGCGTTGTGAGAAACACATTTGTTGACTTTGGTTTCACGCAACTTTAGATTCAGACGCATGCGAGAGAGAAAGAGAGAGGGAAAGCGTGACGCGTGCTGGCTCTGCTCTCCATTTTTCTCTTTCTTTCTTTCTCTCTCTCTCTCTCTCTCACTCTCACTGTCTGTCTCTCTCTCTCTCTCTCTCTCTCTCTCTCTCTCTCTCTCTGTTTTTCTCTCTCTCCCGCTCGCACTCTCTTAAAAGATAGACCGCGGGTTTAATTTAAATGTTTTTTTTTTTCTAACAAATGCCTGGACTACTTCTAATAGATATACGGTATAAAAAAATCAGCTGCTTCTCCAGGTTTCCCTTTGCGTTTTAATTTCGTACTTTATATAAAATAAGAACACCCCCCCACAATACCGTGAGATTATAGCGATACCGTCTGTACACTAGAAAATACCGTGATATGAATCTTAACTCCTATCGCCCGCCCCTAGCAGACAGCTTGACTCCGCCCCCTGTGTCTCTTCAGAGGCTGTGGGGGAGTGTCTGGGAGAGCTGGGGCCGGTGGACCTGGCCTCTATAGCGTTGCATTATGGGAAGGACCAGCTGTACGTGCGAGCCGCCGCCCTGTTTCCTCAGGCTCCTCTGCAGTGGATCTACATCAGCCTGAGCTGCATGGACGCCGCGCTGACCCATCACAGGCAAGTGTGTGTGTGTGTGTGTGCAGGGGCGGTTCTACACTGTATACCCGCCACGCCCCCCCTCATCCAAAAAAATAAAAAAATAAATATATATATATATATATATATATAAATGTATACATAAACAAAGTTACAACATCAGTCTATATTTTAACTATAAAGCTAGGTTAAACTATAAATTATTAAACTATAAAGAATAACACCCAAATAAAATACAGACTGAATATGTTAATTATCTTGAATCAAACTACCGAACCTTAAAAAAAAAAAAAACTAAAAACTTGCAACCTTCCTTGATGCAAAATCATCAATAAAGTCTTCGTACAAAACATGTTACATGAATACTGTAAATTTCAGAGATATATCATAACGTAATCTTTTGCTTTTTTTTCCTCGTCTTCTTTTCTCTTTTTACTATGTTGTGAACCTGACAGCTTTGGGTTTTTTTTCTCCATCTCTCACGGATCCCAATCGTTGTGTGTTTTGCAAATCGGTCAAGTCATCGGATTTATCCCACATCCCTTCACCCAACACTGTTACCCAGAAGTCAAGAGTGTAAACCAATACACCTGGACTGTTTCCTATTACCTATGTTTTTAGGCATGAGACACAATTTAGATTAAAAAAAAAGCGTGTTTGCTTATTATGAGTTATGTGAATGAGTTATGTGAATATGAGATTGTGTGTTTTCAGCGTCGCTGTGCGTCAGGCTGCCGGCGTCTGTCTGAGGAACATCTTCTCCACGCCGGCCGGACTGGACTTTTGGAACGCACATAAGAAGGATCTTCAGAAAGGAGCCAAGGATTTGAAACTGGGCACGATGATGGAGCATCTGAGCCCCTTCTGCACCGGGAAGAGACGGGCAAGTCTTCCCATTCACCGTTAAAAGACTGTGATCTTTTAGTGCCAGAAAAGGGTTTGTGTGCGTGTGTGTGTGTGTGTGTGCGTGTGTGTGCTCAGCTCATATTGAGCGCCTGTGTGTCTTATCGCCGCGTGCAAATCTTTTCGACTCGAAATAGTTTTGGGACTTTTTTGGACTCCTTGCTCTGATTGGTCCAAGCGAACCCCGTCCCCGCCCACCACGACAGCTCCTCGAACCAAAATCGGTTGAAAAATGTTGTAGATATAAAAAGATTTAAAAGGGTTGTTTTTTTTACATCATTACTTTGACATGACATTACTTTACTCTTTATTATTTAAATATAAAGCAAAGAGTGATACGTGTTATTCTATTGCTCTTTGACGCGTTAAACCTTTAAAATGAAAAAAAAACCTTCAAGAATCGTGATCTTTATTCTAAACAAAGAATAATTGACAAGTGATTCTCATTTTATCCAGAATTGTACAGCTCTAACACACAGCCGGAGCAGTGGATCGCGCACACACACACACACACACACACACACACACACACACACACACACTGGAGCAGATTTATTAGAACCTGACCAATCAAAAGACAAAGCATTTCCCGTGTGTTGGTAAACGTGGCGTCTTTGACAGGACCTCAGTGTGACCTCGGTGACCTCGGTGACCCGGGACCTGCTGGACCGCCCCGAGCTGTGGGCCCCGCCCCCTGCCGGACACGGCGAGTGGCTGAAGAGCCTGTGTCTGACGCTCCTGGACAGCGGCGGCGTGCGACACGAGGCTCTGCTCCTGACCCGCCCCTTATGCGAGGTACGCTGATGACATCACACGGCCCTCGCGGCTCCGCTCACGTGGCGTCCGCCGCCTTAGGTGAAGCCGGACTTCTGTCAGAAGATGCTGCCGCTCTTCATCCACAACATTCTGCTGGAGGACGAGGACGGCTCCGCGAGGGCGCTGCTGTCCTCACGCCTGCGCGGCTTCTTCCAGCGGGCACGCAGAAGCCCCGCCCCCTCCACAGACCCACCCTCAGGGGGCGTGGCCCAGGAGGACCTGGCGTCTCTTCGCTGCATGCTGGCGGTGGTGGATCATCTCCGCCATCAGAGCCGCCCGCTGCAGCACGGCAGGTGGGTGTGTCCTTCGGAGTGGGCGGGGCGGGGCAATGACGGCCTGTTTCCTCCTCTTCATAAGCGCTGAGTGCGGCACCGTCTGTCACTCCAACTTCTGGCTGGACTTGGACTTCCTGGACGTGGCGGGCGCCGCCCAGCTGTGCTCCGCCCACTTCACCGCCCTGCTGTACTGCGAGATCCACGTGGACCGGATCCGCTCAGAGGCGGAGCAGAGGACCAGCGCTGGAGCGGCCAGGCGGATCACGTTTGACCAGGACGCAGAGGTTCTGTCCGGAGGAGGCGCTCTCCAGGTGTGTGTGTGTGTGTGTGTGTGTGTGTGTGGAGGACGTGAGTGTGAGTGTGTGTGTGTGTGTGTGTGTCAGGACATTCTGACGGAGGTCTACAGCCGCATCGGGGAGCCGGACGGCCTGTACGGATGCGGACGAGACGCCTTCATCACTCCACTGACCCGGTGATTACACCCGGTGACAGCGCTCGTGACCTCTGACCTGCAGCCTTCACAAAGACAAAGATTTTTTATTTAGCTTTAGTCATAGTCTTTAGACTAAAATGCAATTTTGTTTTAGTCCCAAATTAGTCATCTATTTTTTTTTACAGTCTCAATTTAGTCGACTAATTACCACAACACTTTAGTCGACTAAAGTACCGCTTAGATTTAGTCAAGGGAAATATAGTTGCTACATATTCTAAATGTTTACTAAAGTTGCTAAAGTCTAAGAAATCTGAATACGTAGTTGATGAACATACAGTATAAATTATATACGAAGATCTTACTTATATGAAAAAACGTTTATTTTTCTTGTAATTATTTTCATGAACTTTTCAACTGATTCAAATGAATGTATTCTCATGAATGAAACCTCAACAAAGAGGAAATAAAATACAATAATTGCATCGTGTTTATAAGTAACAACAGGTTGCGTGGTGGGAACAGTGTGATCAGCTGATGGCGCTTCAGGTGTGTTGTGTTTCTGCCGGTGACGGTTACTCCACACGCCGTACAGATGGTGTTTTTAAGGGCGTTGAAAGCAGAATGAATCCATTTATCTGAGTGCGTTCCTTTTTTTCACGCCTCTATCCCATCCTGCTTTTCCTGCCCCACTGAAAGTGATTGGTTCTCTTTCTCCACAAGCTCAGATTATGATTGGACGTCGTCACGAAAGGCATTTACGTTTACTTTTTATTTGTTGACAAAAGTGTCAGTAAATGTAGTTTTCGTCTGGAGCGGGAGTTTTTATATAGTTCTCGTTTAGTTTTCGACTGGGAAAAAGTGTCGTTGACAAAGACAGTGATGGAAATATTTCGTCAACGAAATGAGCGGCAAGAGATCGTTCTCTGATGCTGTGGCTGAGAGCGGCAGAGCCAGTCAATATTCAAGCCTGATTTGTGTTTGTTTGCTTTGTTGAAATCAAGGATTAGAACCTATGAGCACGAGGCCATGTGGGAGAAGGCCTTGGTTTCCTACGACCTTCACAGCAGCCTGCCGCTCGTCACCAGACAGACGGGCATAGTGGAGGTGAGAGCGCGTGTGTGTGTGTGTGTGTGGTGGTTAATGTGTGTGTGTTTCTCAGGGTCTGCAGAAGTCCGGCCTGTGTTCCATTCTGGGCACGTACCTGCGCGGCCTGGAGAAGGAGGGAACCCAGTGGAGTCCTGAACTCCTGGAGCTTCGCTTTCAGGCCGCGTGGAGGAACACACAGTGGGAGTGTGAGCTGCCCGAGAGGTGTGTGTGTGTGTGTGTGTGTGTGTGTCCGTCTGGCTGTTGCTTTACACACACTGACCACCAGAGGTCACTGCAGGACACTGAGACTCAAAAACCTGTGTGTAGATGGAGACAGTGGGATGGAATGTAGAAATATGCGTGTGTGTGTGTGTGTGTGTGTGTGTGTCATTATTCAGGGGTGTGTGTCCTGTCCTGTTATTGGTGGATCACGTATCAAGTCTTTAATTGGTTGATCACCTGTCAGTTGTTGTGTTCTGTTATGTAATAGCAGAGTTGTAAAGAGTACCAGACAACCGTACTTAAGTAAAAGTACTGATACGTGCTGTATAAGTTACTCCAACACAAGTAAAAAGTCACCACTAAAAAAAACATTTGAGTCAAAGTAGTAAATTTTAAAACAACTTGGGTATTTTAGGCAAAAACAAATACAAAAAAATTTGAAAAATGTCTCTTCATAAAGTTTTATTTTCTAATGCAGAAACTAATCCATGTTTCAAAAATGGTAAAACTAATTATAAATTATAAATAATTATAAATGTAAATTAAAAAGAACAAAAACTCGAGTGTGCAAAATAAATAAAATAAATTCTATACAATAAAATCCTGGTAAATATTCACGTCTCTAAGTCGCGTTCATGTGGTTTGTAAATCACAATCAGTTTCCAGTATCTTCAGCAGACGACAGATGGCGAAATCACCTCGTTCACCCAAGAAATGAACAAAAAACAATCGATTATGGTTTGTCACGCACAATCAAAATGTAACGAGTAACAGTAGGTGTAAATTCAAATGTAGTGGAGTGAAAAGTACAGTTACTCAATCACAAATGCAGTGGAGTTTCACGTAAAAGTTAAGTTATTTTTTGATACTCAGTACAAGTGCGAAGTAGCCAAAAACATACTTAAGTAAAGTAACAAAGTACATTTACTCAAGTACCTTCCACCTCTGGGTAGTAGGTTGAATATTTATCAGTGATGGTGTCCTGTTCTGTGATTGGTTGACTATCTGTCTGGTGTGTGTCCTGTTCTGTGATTGGTTGACTGTCTGTCTGGTGTGTGTCCTGTTCTGTGATTGGTTGACTGTCTGTCTGGTGTGTGCTCTGTTCTGTGATTGGTTGACTGTCTGTCTGGTGTGTGTCCTGTTCTGTGATTGGTTGACTGTCTGTCTGGTGTGTGTCCTGTTCTGTGATTGGTTGACTGTCTGTCTGGTGTGTGTCCTGTTCTGTGATTGGTTGACTGTCTGTCTGGTGTGTGTCCTGTTCTGTGATTGGTTGACTATCTGTCTGGTGTGTGTCCTGTTCTGTGATTGGTTGATCATGTGACTGCTGGAGTACACGGGGAAGCGCGTGACTGTGTGTGTGTGCTGAGAGGTCGGCTCTGGTATATTGTGACCTCAGAATCACTGCTTGTTGTTGTCGTCTTTTTGTTCCTTCAGGAAAGAGACAGCGAAGCCTGGAATCAACGAGTCTGTGTTCACTGCACTGCAGGCGCTGAGAAACAGAGAGTTCGCTGTGTTTGAGGAAACCCTGAGTCATGCCAGGTGACACCCCGCCCACTGTGTGCTAGCTCCTCCCCCTGACTTCCGCATTTTCGGTTTGAGTTTTGTCTGTTTCGAGCTAACACACGCTCACATTCCTTTTCGGGTGTTTGTGTCAAAATGACCTGTTTTAAAATAAAATATAATACAATAGTATTATTACAATATATTTTTTCACTTTGAAACTTCTGCTTGGCTATTTTGGTGTAATCATCATAAATAACATATTTGTAACACCATTTGTTTGTTTAAATTACAAACATTATGTTCCGGCCAAATTGACTTGTGTCAAAGGGTAAAAAAATATACTTAAAACTCTTTATTCACTCTGAAACTTCTCCTGCTTGTCCTAGTTAGTGTAATCTACATATAAACACATATTTGTCACGACCGCTACATGTTTGTGTTACAAAGATGATGTTCAGGTCAATTTCAAGCTGAAAAGAGTCCGAAAGATCAAATACTATTTGTTTCTTTGCAACAATGAGACGTAAAACACCACTGTCACACACACACACACACACACACACACACACACACACTGTTTTGGGGAACTTTTCAGTTTCTGACACTTATATGCGTAATAAAAGGCCCTTTTATTCAAACTGACCCGTGGACATTATTGACGTTCCTCTGAAAGGAACATAACAGGAGGGATAAAAACGTTTACATGTGAATCCCAAAGCAGGTTGAGGCTGGTGTGTGTGTGTGTGTGTGTGTGTGTGTGTGTCAGGAGGCTGGAGCTGGCGGAGCTGTGTCGTGGGCGTCTGGAGGCCGTGTCTTCTCTCCGTCCCGTCCTGTGTAACCTTCAGAAGATCAGTGAGCTCCACACGGCCCAGCAGCTCTTCCTCAGGTCTCCACCCTCATCCTCAGTGCTTCAGGAACCACCAATACCTAATCTCTCTTTTTTTTTTTTTTTTTTTTTTTACAATTTTTATTGGGCAAAAAGTGGAATGTAAACTTGTACAGATGTACAGAGAGTGTGACATGCCGTTTTTTTTTTTTTTTTTAAACCCAAATAATCATACAAAGCAGTATTTTACAGACAAACATTATCCCTCCGCACCCCCCCCCCTTTACTGCCCCGCATTCGCCCCAATTGAAACGGATGAATACCTTATTAAATTAAAACAATTCAAAGAATTAATTAAATCTAAAGAAGGGGAAAAAATAAATAAATAAAAAAATTAAATAAAAAAATATATAAATAAATAAATAAAATACATATAAATAAATAAAGGGAAAAAAATTATCAGCAATAGACAAGGAGAACATAAAATTGGCAAAAACAAAATAAACATCAGTCATCACAGAGAGGTGCAGACTTAATAGAAAGAAGAAATGGGTCCCAAACTTTTCCAAACATCCTAGAGTTCTTAACTGAGTATCTAATTTCCTCCAGATATAGGAAAGACATCAAGTCTCTTAATTTGAAGGAGGACGTGTTGGTCTTGCTCTTTGTCTTGTCATAAGTCATAGTGATAATCACAGCCATTAACTGAAACACCAACAACCAGACGATCACATGAATATAAAGCAACAATTATCCTACATATTCACACGTGCGCTTCGACACCGTTAAAACTGTGAAAAACACCTTACAAATACTCATATTCATTTATTTCATATATATTTTATTTCCAGTGCAGCAGAATTTGCCTCCTCGCTATCAGTGAGGCAAAAGAGATGATCGTACAGTGATGTTTGCTGCACACACCAAATAAGCCATCATCGTGTGTGTGTGTGTGTGTGTGTGTGTGTGTGTGTGTGTGTGTGCGTCAGGCCGGTCAGCGCGTCGTCCCTGAGCGAGGTGTTCCAGAAGTGGAGGCAGCATTCCCAGCTCCTGAGCCACAGCGAGTTCAGCGCCGTGGAGCCGGTCCTCGCCCTGCGCTCCTCCCTCCTGCAAACCCTGCTGTCCTGCCAGCCGCACCCCGAGCTCCTCACAGAGTTCTCCTCACACCTGATGGAGCTGTGCAAGCTGGCGCGCTCCGCCCGACACACCCAGGCACGCCCGAGGAGCGGAGCGCCTCCCACCTGAAGCTGACGCCTCCCTGTTCCTCCAGCTGGCGGACCGCACCGTGTTCCTGATGAAGCAGCGGGGGCGGGGGCTGGAGGAGTGGGCGTGGCGCCTGGAGGAGGCGCAGGTGTTCTGGGTGAAGAGGGAGCAGGAGCTGGCGCTGGGTCTCCTCAGGCAGATCATCCACGCGCTCCAGGACCTGGTGAGGGATGGAGCTGTTGGGTTGCTCTCCTCCTTCAGATGGATCTTATTTCATCACAGAAAACCAGTCACAGCACTTTCACCGTCCAGCACCTTTATTTAGATAGCAGAGAGTGAAATCGTGGAAGCGGTAGTGGAGCGGCAGACTTCTCAGAGGATAATCTGTCTTGCTTCCTCCTTCCTTCTGTTCTGCGTCTCTCTCCTTCTGCGTCTCTCTCACACGTTCACACAGTAATATCCAGGTGGTTTGGCAACACTTCAAACGCACTTTCATGACGCATCAAACAGAGCTGGTTATCTGTGAACTGGCTGTTTACGCCAGAGCTAGTGCTGATCGTGACCCATGACTTCACCACTTCCGCTCTGACTCGCCCTCCCTTGCTTTCTCTGAGAAGTGTCCTCTTTCTGAAGCATATGAGCACATTTACTTTATTTTATTTTATTCTTTATTTCAAACGAAAACTGTCTATATCTTTTTGTGTGGCAAAGCGTAATATAGCAAAAGCAGATGTGTGTGTGTGTGTGTGTGTGTGTAGGTGTTGGTGAAGCCCGCAGTGCTGTGGCTTTACTCCAAGTGTCTGAGGCTGTGCGGCTCCTGGCTGGCCGAGTCCTGTCTGGAGAGTCCGGCCGTCATACTGGACCAGTACCTGGAGAAGGTGAACTACTCACGGCGGCTCCTGACGAGCTTTTCTGCCTCTGCGTTGGTCGTGTCGAAGTCCA
>MU204250.1:15971600-15982686 GCA_017309775.1 Paedocypris sp. Pulau Singkep | reverse complement strand
TATATATATATATATAGCGGAGGTCAGATCTTCTCTCTCTCTCTATATAGTGGAGGTCAGATCTTCTCTCTCTCTCTATATAGTGGAGGTCAGATCTTCTCTCTCTCTCTATATAGTGGAGGTCAGATCTTCTCTCTCTCTCTACAGTGGAGGTCAGATCTTCTCTCTCTCTCTACAGCGGAGGTCAGATCTTCTCTCTCTCTATATATAGTGGAGGTCAGATCTTCTCTCTCTCTCTATATAGTGGAGGTCAGATCTTCTCTCTCTCTCTATATAGTGGAGGTCAGATCTTCTCTCTCTCTCTACAGTGGAGGTCAGATCTTCTCTCTCTCTCTACAGCGGAGGTCAGATCTTCTCTCTCTCTCTACAGCGGAGGTCAGATCTTCTCTCTCTCTCTACAGCGGAGGTCAGATCTTCTCTCTCTCTCTCTACAGCGGAGGTCAGATCTTCTCTCTCTCTATATATATATATATATATCGGAGGTCAGATCTTCTCTCTCTATATATATATATATCGGAGGTCAGGCCTTCTCTCTATCTATACACAGTATAACTGAGGTCTACAGAACTACAGACTGTCTGTATTGTACAAGAGTAACAGTGAGACGTTCCGCACCGGACTGAGCTGAGACGGCGCTGTGTTCTCTCTCTCTCTCTCTCTCTCTCTCTAGGCCGTGGACGTGCAGGATTTACGCTGAAGCCACGACATCTGCAAGCACAGGAAACAACAAGCAGTGTCCGGTACGGAGGACACCAGTCAGCCCCCGCTATAGCGAACCGCCCACTGCTCCGTTATAAACCACTCACCTCAGCACACGCGGACCGTCGCTCGTCAAGGCTTCAGATAAGACCCGGATCAAACTTCGGGAAACTGTAGATTCGGTTCGGATCTTGTTTTCTACGAAGCCGAAACTCACCTCAACTTGAACGGAAGCGCCGAAAGTCTCGACTGCTGCTGTCCTGGACGCGCGGAACCGGAAATAAAAGCAACGTCAAGCTGCTGGTTACAAACCGAGTAACTTTTAAACAAGACCAGGATAAAGAAGCTTTCAGGCGCATCGCTTCCTAAACTACAGGAACTTTTGGCTGACGGTGTTGTACGAGTGACGTCATGACGTGCGCGTGCTGCGTTATCACGGGCACGCGCACGCAGAACCCCAAAGCGTTTGTCAAACGTCCCCTTATTTTATTTCTAGCCATCGAACATCACAATTACTCGCGGGACAGTTTAAATGTACTTTTCCTCTCGAGTTAAACACAACCGTGTTTAAATTATTTAAAAGAAAACACATCAATAACTTTTTTAAAGTTTGCTACTCATGAAACGAATGCGCTTTTTGGCGAAGACGAGAAGTAAAATGTTCCGCACAAACCTTTTAAAAGCAGGATCCGAATTAAACACGACGCGGACGCTTCCGCAGGTTTATCGGACAAAGGTTGTGGCCGGACGCCGTCACGTGACCCCGGGCTGTACCTGAGCGGCTTCTTCTGCGCATGCGTAGCCGGGTAACCGCAGTGCTGTCACCTTCCGAACGACAGCGGAAGCGCACGAGGCCGAGATCAAAAATCACACACAAAAAAAAAAACACCACGTATTTTAAGGTGTAATTTTCGCCAACAAATCTACAACAAAACCTCCCCAAAAAAACGAAACAAACGCAATCTTGTGAAGTGTTTTTAATTACCTGTTGGAACAGAGCATCATTTCACAGAGCCAGCAGTCTCCTCTTCAAATCCTTTATTTCATATTCGCAAAACTGCCGTCACACACACACACACACACACACGCGTGGTTTCCTCCGTCACGCCGCGTCGCGCTCGGGTTCTCGTGAGCCGCTTTGTGCTGAAAAGACCGTTCAGTCGGACACAAACACGACACGTGGACGCACTTTATTGCCATTGACAGTGTAGGAAACCAAGAGAAAAGAGGATGTGTAAAAGTTCCTGATCTAGACTAGAGAAGCGTGAGACGTAAACAGCGGCGTCATGCACGTGGCACATTGTTCCTGAAGGCCAGATCGCTCCGGAACCCTTCCATTAAGAATCAAGCGTGTGGGCTTTTCTTTTTTTTTTTTTTTTTCTGGTTTAATTTTTCAAAAACAGAAAACTAACAAAAAAAAAAAAAACAGCAATTTAAAGAGCAAAATATAAAATGGACGCCACAGCGATTACTTCTGCGCGTCGACAAATGCCAAACACAAAGGGTTCGTTTGCGCGGATGAAGTCCGTGAGCACAATGGAATCAACCTGAAGATCCTCTAGGTTCTTGAAGCCGAGTGGGAGGAGTTTGTGTTTACACCGCTAAAGCCCCGCCCCCGCCAGCGTCTAGCGCCTAGCGGATTGGGTTTGTAGAGGAGAGCGTCGTCGTGGGAAAGATTGTTACGGTGATCAAAGCCGGTGGAATCCAGTTTAGCCTTCCGGAATAATGCAGCCACACTCACACAGACATTAATTCTTAAGAGACGGAGACAAGAAGAAAAACAGTTACACACTCATCGGAGCAAAGGTCAACATAGATCAGAGCGGAGGTCAAGGGTCGGCGGGAACGTGGCCTTTCTGTGTCGTGTGGTTTTTTTTTTTCCTTTTCTTTTTCTGAATAAATATTTTGCGGCGTGAGGCGGAGCCTGTGACCGCGCTCCTGGTGGCGTGAGAGCGCTCGTGTTGATGGTTGACCCCGCCCCTCACCCCCCGTTAACCCCACCCCCTCTCTCTGGCCAATCACACGGGCTGGAGTCTCAGTGTTTGTCTTTGGGAATTACCTCCTCGCGGGGTTTGGCGCCACCAAAGATGGCGGAGTTGGGGTTGGCCACTTGGTTGAGGGGCGCGGCCACCGTGCGCGGCTTCAGCTGTAGTCGAGGTCTCTGTGCCCGCTCCTCTGAAACACACACACCAACACCAGTGTGAGAGAGAGAGAGAGAGAGAGAGAGGTATGGAGGGAGGGAGAGTGAGCGAGCGATAGAGAGAAAGAGTGAGCAGCAGATAGAGAGAGTGAGTGAAAGAGAGAAAGAGAGAGAGAGAGAGCAGCAGATAGAGAGAGAGTGAGTGATAAAGAGAGCTATGGAGAGAGAAAGAGAGAGAGTGATAGAAAGAGAGAGAGTGTGTGAGCAGCAGATAGAGAGAGAGAGAGAGAGAGAGAGTGAGTGATAAAGAGAGCTATGGAGAGAGAAAGAGAGAGTGTGAGCAATAGATAGAGAGACTGAGTGATAAAGAGAGGTAGTGGAGAGAGAAAGAGAGTGAGTGATAGAAAGAGAGAGAGTGTGTGAGCAGCAGATAGAGAGAGAGAGAGTGAGTGATAAAGAGAGGTATGGAGAGAGAGAGAGAGTGAGTGATAGGTAGAGTGAGAGAGAGAGGGGGATGATGGTCACCATCAGAAGGTTCTCTGAAGTCTGTGGCTCCTCCTCGCGGGGGTCCGTCTCTGTAGCGCCCCATGCCACTGCCGCCACTGCCGCCGCCTCCCCGCCTGTCTCCGCCCCGCCGGTCTCCGCCTCCTCGACTCCTCCCACCCATGAAGTCGTCATCCCTGAAACCTGAGACGTAGACGCGGCATGAGGGGCGTGGTCATCTAGCGCACGGGACACGAGGGGCGGAGCTACAGGAAGCCGGACCAAGCGTGTGCAGGGGCGGGGCCTGACCGTACGTCAAACCGGTGACGCAGTGGCCACGCCCAACCGGGTCACGGCACCAGAGGTAAAAGCTAATGACCACACCGTACACTATCAACCCTGCGATTACTCTACTGGTACACACGACTAACACTACAGTGAGAAACACTGACATCAGATTAAAACAACAAATAAAGATCTCCCCTATACGACAGTGAGTTAACACTTGTGAAGGCTAACAGCGCTCCGTTAGCCGGGCGTGGCCTCTCTCCGCACCTCCTCCAGACTGGTCGTAGTCGTCTCTGGGGTCGCGTCCCCCTCCTCTCGGCCCTCGTGAGCCTCCGCGGCCTGTAAGGGACAGCGGCGCTTTAATACGGGCAGAGTGAGCTCAGCCAGAGGAGGAGAAACCAGCCAGAGGAAAGAGCCGAGGAGAAGAGCTCGGCCTGTTAGTGAGGAGCCACACACACGCGTGCAGTTACACACACAGTCCAGCGGGGGCAGCCTCTCACACTCACACACACACACACTAGGGCTGCACGATTACACCTCATCGAATCGATGACGCGGTTTTAACTCCGGCGATTACCGAACCTCAGGAGGCTGTGCTTTTGTTAGCCCCGCCTCTGACGTTTGAGTGACACGCCTATTAGCCAATCAAAATGGTCGAATCCTCAGTTCCTGGCTTGAGGACCAATCAGAAATGACAACAAAACTAGGTTAAAATGTGTCGACGAGCCGTGGACAGATCTAGAGAAAACACGACTCTACAACAGCATCTTTAAAAAAATAATAATAATAATAAATAAAAATAAATATCACACTAATATTAGTAATAATAATAATATCATACTAATGTTTTGTTTGGTGATTGTTCATTTTTTTTTTTTTTACAATGTTTCAAGTCGTGTATTTTCCATTCTGCCTTTTTATTACATTTTGTTTTTTCACAAAAATAGTTTGCTTTATCATTTTCTGCCAGTGACCACATTGTCTGATTTAATTTCAAATAGGAGATCATTATCTACTTTTCTGTGTTTCAGATTGTTAAATTAAAAAACGAAGCGGTTATTTTCCATTCTTTGGTGTTTAGGTTCAGCTACTTTATTAACCACGAAGCATCAAACTATCTCTTTTCCTTAATCACTTTAACCCTTTGTGTTACATTTCATTCATAATTTGAAAATGAAAAATACATTTCATTCATAATTTAATGATTTAATAATTATATTTAAAGTTAAAATAACCTTACTAAATAAAAAATTGAAGGAATTATTATTATTATTATTAAAAGTGCAAAAAAATACAAAACAAAAAAACGCAATAATTTTTCTCAAAATCGCAACTAGGTTTTTTCTCAAAATCGTGCAGCCCTCACATCCGCTGTATAATGTCGACTCTTATGGTCAGTGCGCTAAGGTGTGGTCCCCCGCTGGACACGCCCACTCTCAGGTCAGGCGCTCAGACGCACCTCTGTCGTCTTTCCTGAAGCCGAAGCCTCCGCTGCCGCGCTCTTGTCTCCGCCCCTCAGCGATGTCCACCCTGAGCGAGCGGTCCTCCAGAAGCTGCGGCCAATCAAACACAGCCGTTCAGTCAGGAACCAATCACAACAACACTCATGTGCTTCAAGTGAAGTCACATTTACACAGTGAAATATAATCCGCCTCAGAGTGACGAACGTCTGATAGACGTGTCTGACCAGAGATTATTATAATAATTATACCTAAATGTATGTCTGATAGATAGAAACTTTTATTTACCAATAAAAACATATAAAATGTGTAATATTTCTTTTAAAGCAGCAGGATTAGGGTTGGGATGAGAATCAACAATCTGCAGTGAAAACTCTCACGTCCAGAGTCACACTATCAGCTTTTTTGAGATAAATAAATAAAAAACAAATTTTAAAATGAAAAAAAAAATATTGTACTCTTTTACTACTTTTGGTTTGGAATAGAGATCCCCTACCGAACTAATTTTGTTTCAATTTACTATTTTAAAAATGCTTTAAGTTGAGTATGTTTTTCTTTTGGAATATTAAAAATAGGTAAAGCTGTTTTATTTATTTATGCACTTTGTTTTCTTGAGATTCCCTCTTCAGACATATTTGAATCTTACAGACGTATGGCTTGTTATTTTTTTATTTTTAAACAAAGGCCCTAAAGTTGTTGCAGTTTTTCCCTGCGATCTGGAGTATCGCTACTTTTCGAAGTATCGTATCGAAGTGACTGTTTCTAGTATCGTGACAACACTCGACACACAGCGTTACAGGTCGAGAGAGAGAGAGAGTGAGAGAGAGAGAGAGAGAGAGAGAGAGAGAGAGAGAGAGAGAGAGAGAGAGAGAGAGAGAGAGAGAGAGTGAGAGACAGAGAGAGAGAGAGAGAGAGAGAGTGAGAGAGAGTGAGAGGTGAAGAGCAGGGCAGACAGTGCCACCCTCAGGCGGGGCATCAGACTTACGGCGCCGTCATACGTCAGAGCTTCTTTCAGAGACTCCAGGTCGTCAAACTCCACGTAACAGAAACCTGCAGCACAAGAGGAACACACTAAACACACACTACACACACTAAAAATAATAATAGTAATAATAACAACAAAAATTAAATTTGCATTACATGGAATATTCCAGGCAAATTTGGTCTGTGAATTGTATTTTCAGTCGCATTAAGTTGATTTGACGTTAATTAACGAGTGTGACGATTGAAACTGTTGGCTTGAGCAGTGAAGGAGATTGTGTTTAACACTCGTCCAACAAGCGTGATCAAATACGTTCTGTCGTTTTGTTTCGTTACTCGGAATCAGGTCAGGAAAACTGTCTTAAAGGCGCGTAAGGTCAGAGGGTCAGTCTCCGCCCACTGTGAAGCCCCTCCCCCTGACGCTGGACTGCGGGCGAGACGCACACACGCACCTTTGAACTTGTCGGTCTCTTTGTCTCGGACGAGGCGGACGCTGCGCACGCTGAGGTCTTTGAAGATGGCGTCGATGTCTCCCTGCACCGCGTTGAAGGGCAGGTTGCCCACGTAGGCCGTGTAGGGCGGCTCTGAGGGCAACTCCTTCTGCTTACGAGGACCACCGGGACCACCACCACCCCGCGGCCTGACACACACACACACACACACACACACACAGCCAATCACAGCACAGCTTCACCTACACTCACCTGCTGGGATTGGACGAAATCCTTCACACACACACACGTCAACAAGACAGCCAATCACAGCACAGCATTACTTCCCCTCAGATGCTGTGATTGGATGAAATCGTTCAACACACGCGAAAAAAACTGACGTTTATTTGAATAATTATCCCAACAGTGTTCTAGAACTTTACAAAGCGTGAGAGGGGGATCACACACACACACACACACACACACACAATCACACACTCGTAAGCGCCCACACACACGTTCAAGAAGTCAACAATAACAAGACAGCCAATAACACACACGTCAACAAGACAGCCAATCACAACACAGCTTTCCATCCTCTCGGCTGCTGTGATTGGCTGAAATCGTTCAGCACGCGCAACACGTTTATTGTGATAATTATCACAACAGTGTTAAAGCACTTTACTAAGCGTGAGAGGGGGGGGTCTCACACACACCTTACAGACACACACACGCACTCTCTCTCACACTCACACATGCACTCACGCGCATACACTCTCTCTCTCACACACACACACACACACCTTACAGACACACATGCACTCACGCGCACACACTCTCTCTCTCTCACACACACACACACCTTACAGACACACACACGCACTCTCTCTCACACTCACACATGCACTCACGCGCATACACTCTCTCTCTCACACACACACACCTTACAGACACACATGCGCACTCTCACACATGCACTCACGCGCACACACTCTCTCTCTCACACACACACACACACACACCTTACAGACACACATGCATACACACACACACGCACTCACGCGCACACTCTCTCACACACTCACATGCGCACTCTCACACATGCACTCACGCGCACACTCTCTCTCTCACACTCACGCGCACACACTCTCTCTCACACTCAAACACACTTTGAGGGGAGAATGACGCTGCTTCGGTCCGAGTGTAGTCACGTGATGACGCAAGAGCCGCTACGAGCGCGTCGGGCAGGTGTTTTCCCCGCGTCTGCGGCCCGCGACGCCACGTGACTCGGCTGATCAGCGCGCGGGGTTCGGTGCGGTTCTAGGCGGGTTCGAGGCCCATGTGCGGCGGGAGGCTCGTGCCCGGCCTCCATTCATCAGCGCGGGAGCGGGAGCGGGAGCGCGCCTCGCCCGCGGCCTACAGACGCCAGACCCGACAAAACCCGCGCGCGCAGCCTCTCACACAAACACACGCGCGCGCGCGCACACACACACACACTGCCCCGCGCGGGCGCACGTCTTACCCGCGGCCCCCGCCGAAGCTCCCGTAAGCCCGGTCCCGGTCGTCATAATTGTCGTAATCCGCCATTGCCAGAGATGCTGTGCAGCAGAGAGAGCAGCAGTCTGAGGCGGAAGGACCCCACCATATACGGCGCGCGGATTTAGCTGCCCCGCGCGCGCCTGCTCGCTCTCTCTCTCACACACACACACACACACACACACGCGCGCGCGCGAACACGACACCACCATCATATCGTGTTCAACCTGTTGGTGTTTGTCGTCTGTGTTTATTGCAACGCACGTCGAGAACGTCACAAACAAACAAACAGCACGCGCGCGCGCACACGCTCCTCAGTAAGCGAGTGTTTACATTAAAGGCCCAGTATAATGTTAGTGCGCGAGGAAGCAACACCGGACCTGAGTGAGAGCCGAGGGAAACCGGGGGTCTGAAATATTTTCCCACCCGGGACAATGTCCTACCTCGCGTTATGCGCACTGCTAAAAAAACATACGTAAATTATTCATTTATTATTATTTAAGCGATTTTTTACACACACACACGCGCGCGCACATAATTTTTAATTGTTTTTCCTCGATAGAATTCTTGCATATAAGAAGACTCAAGCTAAAGTCACTGAGCAAGAAATATTTTGGCTGTCGTGCAAAATGTAAATTTTGTGAACATTTGTTGAAAATGTTTAAGCGTCATTCAAATGTATTATTTATATTATTCGGGATTTTTTGTAGGATTGTCTAATTAACACCGTCAAAATCTTAAAATAGATAACTATTCGTCAGAACATGACATAGGTAGGAATTTCACCTGGGTAGGAAAAACTTCTCGGAAAAGCGGTCGTGTTGTGATGCCGATGAAGTTCACGCGGGACAATCATCATATTATTTTATTGTTATTAATAATAATAATAATCTCTGACGTCAGCGCCGTCTCAGTCCTGGACTAGTCTGTGTTCACGTCACCGGTGTTCTGAGCTCGAACCCCAGTGAAAGGATGAGGTAATAACTACTGTATTACTGTAGTGTTTCACCCGCATCACAACCCGAGAAATGCGGACGTGCGTGAAGACGCGATTACACACCCGGGACGCGAGGCGGCGCTGTGACACAAACACAACTAATGAAAGATTCGTTTGAACATACGTAAATTAAACTAAAAAGAAAATCTCAACACTATAATAAGTTCGAGATAAACAAATATGTAACCTCTACGGATACCACAAAGAACAGTGGTGGGCAAACTACGGCCCTTTAAATGTTTTAATGCGGCCCACAGAACTTGTAGAAATTAAATGAAAGTCAGATTTTTTTTATGTAAATCCGGTTTTTTAGGTTTTTTTTTGTAACACATTTTAAAAAGCGGAACCATAAACACAAAATGTACGTAAACCAATTGCACATAGTATACTTTTTACATTTTTTTTTTTATATACTGTCAGTCAATGGAACCAGATGCCAAAAATATCTAAACTTAAATTTCCAAGAAACAAACAATATTCACGTTTTGGTTTGAAACTTCAAATTTCATAAATTTCAGATTTTTTTTTGTCCATTTAGTTTGGACTTCTGGCACAAGCTTCACTTAGGAGCAGCCCTAACTCTGATTGGCTGGTGAGAATGTGATTGACAGCTGCTTGACCAGGAAACCCGGTCCGGCCCCTTTGTCAAATGAAATAACCCAATGTGGCCCGCGAATCAAAATGTTTGCCCCGCCCTGACACAGAACGTTTCCTGTAGACCTGACACTAAAAAATGACGTCACTGACTTTTATAAACTACTTCATCGTTTATAAACCATGTCATCATGCTGCGATGTGATTGGCTGGAAGTCCATTTATTCCAGAATTTGCCAGCACGAGCTCCGGAGCAGCGCAGACAACAGGTAAATAATACATCAAAAAAATGAATAAGAAAAGCTGAGAACAGGGTATAGTGAGAGCGAGAACAAACTGATGAACACGACATGAAGGAGGAGGAGGAGGAGGAGGAGGAGTTTATTGTCGGTGTCACACCCACGCCTGCCACCCCGGGAACAGACGGCTGAGGTTCTTGGGATCCACGGCCTGTTGGATGAGGAGATTGACCTGTCCACTCACACTCAGCACCGAGCCGCCCTCCACGCCCTTCAGCTTCTCCTGCAGACGCAGCAGCACACGCTCCGCCACCTTGTTAAAGCTCTGACTGTCACTGCACACACACACACACACACACACACAGTCAGACAGAGAGAGAGAGAGAGAGAGAGAGAGTGAGTGAGGGATGTACCTGCTCTTGCGGTGAGTGACAGAGAGAGAGAGAGTGAGAGAGAGTGAGAGAGTGACAGAGTGAGAGAGAGACTGAGAGAGAGAGAAAGAGAGAGAGAGAGTGAGAGAGAGAGAGTGACAGAGAGAGAGTGAGAGAGAGAGAGAGAGAGTGAGAGAGAGAGAGAGAGAGTGAGAGAGAGAGAGGGATGTACCTGCTCTTGCGGTGAGTGACAGAGAGAGAGAGAGAGAGAGAGAGAGAGTGAGGGATGTACCTGCTCTTGCGGTGAGTGACAGAGAGAGAGAGTGAGTGAGTGAGAGAGAGAGAGAGAGAGTGAGAGAGAGAGTGAGGGATGTACCTGCTCTTGCGGTGAGTGCTCTCCTCCTCTGGTGCTGGCGTGCTGCTCATCTCCGTCTGCTCCTCGTGCTGCTGCAGCTGAAAGGCCTTGAGAGGATTCATGGTCCAGTCGAACAGAGGGTCGTACAGCAGAACCTACACACACACACACACACACACACAGGTCATCCTCGGCTGAGGGGCGGGGCGGGGCGGGGCAGGTGGACCTCTTCACCTCCACGATGGTCAGCAGGGCCTCCTGAGAGCTCCTCATCACCTCCATCGTCTTCTCACAGCACCTGCGTCAGCGGAGGAGGAGGAGGAAGAGGATGAAGAGGAAGGAGTGGGAGGAGCCTGTACGCACCGTCTGAACACGCCCTCCACCCCGCACACGCCCATCCCGTCCACGATGTCCCGGGTCAGTCTGAACGGAACCGTCTCAGGGGTGGGGAGAACTCTGCCCTGCTCAAAGGCCACGCCTGAGAGAGAGAGAGAGAGAGAGAGAGAGAGAGA
>MU204250.1:15950310-15956234 GCA_017309775.1 Paedocypris sp. Pulau Singkep | reverse complement strand
ACACACACACACACACACACACACACACACACACACACACACTCAGCCTCAGGCGTGTGATTGGCTGGTCCGGGCCAAACCCGTGCGGATGAATAAGTGATGAGTGTGTCAGGTGACGGATCACCCACCAGAACCTGCTCCGGTGACGGCGCTCGTCCGCCCAGGTGGGACACGGCCAGGCCCGCGGGGACGCAGTGCGGTGTGGAGAACGAGTTCTGGCCCGGGGGCGGGGGCTCGTCTCTCTCCTCCTCAGCTCGGCTCTTCTCGCCGGGTCTCTGAGGGACACGTGGAGATGTCAGGAGATCACGGTCCCAGCGTGAGGTGTAGAAAGCGTCTGAGGGAGAGTCAAGCTGTCGAGAGACTAGTTTAGGTAGTTTAACTCGACTATTATGTTCGTTTCAGAGGAGCATCAACAACGTTTGTGGGTTAATTTGACCCGGGGCCTTTTAATTATGCATATAAGTGTCAAAAACGTATTTGTCAAAAACAAAAACAAAAAGTATCAAAAACAGGTTTTTTTCCTCTCACCCCGCCAGAGGTTTTTTTTTTCCCTAGCCACTGTTGCGATCTAGCTTGTTCTTCTGCTCATAGTCTGAACAACAACAGCCATATTTTTGTCTCTTTTTAACTCACCCCCCCCCGACATTTTTCTTTTTAAAGACTTTTTTTCACATAGCATCTTTGAGTTGGTCTCGGACTAAGAAAAGCGCTATATAAATGAACTTGAAATGAACTTGAACTTGAAAAAGTTCCCCAAAACAGTGTGTGTGTGTGTGTGTGTGTGTGTGATACAGTGGTGTATTATGCCTCATTGTAGCAAAGAAACACATAGTATTTGATCTTTCTGAGTCTTTTTAGCTTCAATTTTGTCTGAAGGGTCAAATTGTCACGAACATTATCATTGTAACACAAACATGTAGCGGATGTTACAAATATGTCAACTGAAACATTGTTTATATGTAGATTACACTAACTAAGACACGCAATTTGACCCGAACAGTTTCTTTGTAACAGGTAGCGTGGTGTTACAGTTATTTGAACTGAATCATTATATTTGTGATATATAAAGGATGATTACACCATATAAGACAAGCAGGAGAAGCTTCAGAGTGAAAAACATACTTTAAATATTTTTAAACTTTGGAAACGGGTCAATTTGTCCCGAACATAAGAGGGTTAATTACTAGTTCACACGTCACACAGTGCCTCATCTGACCTTTGACCCAGTGTAATGGATTCACTTTGTGTTTTTTTCACTAACACACACACAATCACACAAACATCTCAGCAGCATCACCGCGTCACTCACGTCCTGCTTCCGCGTCACCTGCTCCTGGAGAAGCTCGACGTAGCCCAGTCTGAGCCGCGGCGTCACGCCCTTGATGGCCGGCAGGACGTCCGAAGCGTCCATCACCGTTACCCGTTCATCTTCTCTTCTCTGTCACTGACTCTCTCTCTCTCTCTCTCTCTCTCTCTCTCTCTCTCTCTCTCTCTCTCTCTGTCAAAGTGCTCGCAAATGAGCGCCCGCGGACACGTGACCAGCCAGCGCTCTTCTGATTGGTCTGTCTTCAGCGTAGCGCTCACCTGATTGGCTGATTGTCTTTAAACACCTAAATCAAGGTTGTCAAACTCAAATTCTGGTGTTTTAAAAAAACATAATTTATAAAACACACTAATATTTATTATTTTATATATATATACAGTGATACATGTAAAAACAAGATTTTTTTTATTATCCCAGGATAGATAAACGTTTACTTCAAATGACAAAACATTTTGTTTGTCTCGATAAAAAATAAAAACATATTTTTATATACGTATATTTATAAAAAAAATAAATACAAAAGGCAAATTAGAAATAAGAACATGCTGCAAAAAAGCGTGAAAAAATGTGCTTTCAGATAAATGTTATAGAATATTTGTTATATATTATACCAGGCAGGGCAGGTGAAGCACTGAATTCTGGGATGTGTAGTTTGAGTGCCACTATTGCCAATAATACGCAATACCACGTTACGTTATTCTAATGTGGCGTAATGGTCCAGTGGGCGGGGTGTGGCCCCCGGCCGGGTCTTGAGTTTGACACAGTAATATGGAAATATGGTTAAAACGCGGCACTAAAACGTTTTATTGTGATTTTTTTTATTGCGAGTTAGAGTAATTCTGGTTTCGCAGATCACTAGCTTTGATTATTGATTGGCTGATTATTATAGAGAGCTTGTTCGGAGGAGATGGGGAAACTTCTAGAAGCTTCTGTGTGTGACACTCACTTCAAAAGCAGCGGGACCACAGACGTGTAACCTGGACCTGTGAATGAAACGTGGAGTGATGGAGAGCAAGATCATCGTTCCTGAGAGAGAATGATCAGCACGAACCCAAAGGTCTGTCTCCACCGGCCCAGACCTTCAACGTCCCGCAGGATCTCAGACAGTTCAGCACTCACTGCTGCACGCTCCATCTGACACACACACACACACACACACACACACACACACACACACACACACACACACACATCAAATGCTCAACAAGTTCAATAACCACACACAGTGGCGGTTCTACGTTGACTGGCACCCTGGGCGAGACTCTCTCGTTTTATCTCTCGAATTGATACAAACTAGTACATTTTGTATTATGTACATGTATTGTATTACATATGTGTGTCAGAGAAAGAGAGAGAGAGTGTGTGTGTGCGCGTGTGTGTGTGTGTGTGTGTGTGTGTGTGTGTGTGTCTTCAAGTTCTCAGTCCCAGAAGCTGTGCAAAATTGAAAAAAAAGAGAAAAGAAAGAAAAAAGAAAGAAAGAAAAAAAAACATCCAATTCATTTGTGTTCCTAATTAGGACAAAAAAAAAGAGTCAATTAAAAAGAAAAAATGGAAAACAAATATCTCCCAACGCGTGTGTTGAAACTTGTAGATCTCTCTCCGATTACACCAACAATTCAAATATAAGCGCTAATCTACATTCAAATGATGCGGTTAAACGCAGGAGTGACTCTTACCTCCTAAAGCTTCATGTGGGCAGAGACCCTCGGGCGTCAGGGGCATCGCGGGGCATCTACTATCAGCAGCAGCTCAGGTGTGTGACGTGAGTCCCGCTCCCGCCAAACTTCCCGCCGCTTTTATAGCGGAGTTTTCCGCCTCCAGAGGTGTGGCACGCGCGCGCGCACCCGCCACTACAGACTTATCAATTTTTTTCTTTGTTCTTCATTTTATACCTGAAACGTTATAGTTAATATAATAATAAACAACATAAAGCCCATGTAACAAAAAGTAAACATTTAAAATCGAAACTTTCTATTTTACATTATCTGTCGTATAAAGGCTTTTTATAACTAACTACCCAATAATCTTGCTCACTATAGTTATTTTATATATATATATATATATATATATATATATATATATATATATATATATATTGTTCAATCTGGATTTTCCAACAGAAGAGTTGACATTTATAAAACTATTTCATATTATTATTATTTAATTAATGTAATAATTTATTAGAATAAATAAATAAACTCTCACTCTCTCAACTTTTTGTTTTCATTCCTATTTTTGAACTGAGATGAACAATGGACATTTTTCTTCTTTAAAGACTATTTTTCCCCAACTCTGATCAGGGACTAAGAAAAGCGCTATATAAATACATTTGAACTTAAAAGTGTTTAAGTGAAGGAAGTGAAGCCACAGCACTAATTTTATAACTTGTTTATGTACTCAGTGGGATTATTAAAGGCTCTCGAGGCCTCCACCACAGCTTCTTGAAGGTTTTCCACTGTCATAAATCCAATCACTTGTGGGGTGTAAAGGGCTTTATTGTGGGGTGCAGATCGATAAGCGCGTGCGTCTCGCCTCTCGCTTTACACGTGGCCATTGTGCCTCCGTTTATGGAGTATTTGATCCGGGTTTAGCTCACGACCACACGTGCGCTTCAGAAGATCGGCTCCGGAAACTTCAGCGTGTTTTCAACAGCCATTGGGAAGGACGAGCTCTAATGGTCCCAGTGACTGACGGGCTGACAGCAGCGTTTCACAGCGACTTAAGGTCTCACGCAGACAATAGATCAGTACATGAGGTCGGCCGCCCCCGTGCTGGCCTGGGACTCTTTGGCCTCCTGGAAGGGGAACCGGACGCCGGCCAGACGCACCAGCAGGACGCTGAGGCCGTGTGTGAGGAACACCAGGAACACCAGCCAGAAGGAGCGGTCCAGGCTCTCCTGCTGCGTCTTGTAGACGAAGCTGCCCTCGCCGAAGTTGGAGACGATCTCGGTCAGGTGATGGAGCTTGACCTCCGAGGCGAAGAGGATGAGGACCAGGCAGCCGCACACACCTGCAGGAGAAGACGTCACACACTCCACAGTAGGCCTGCTATATTGATCATCGATTATTCTAGCGATTATTCGATTAGTCGTCGATTATTACAATGACTAATCAGTAGGTTTTGAACGATTATTCAGCTATTTCAGCATAGTTAAAACAACGAATTTACCACATTTTAATTAAGAAATTCACTTCTGCTTTTGAAATAATTCGCTTTTGTAGATTTAATATAACGGTACTTTGAACCAACTAAAGAGCTACATAAAGCTTCCACCGAACGACTGAGGAGTAAAGTACAGTAAAGAAGCGAGCTACGTAAAGTGTCCTAATGGGAAGCTACTGTGTGGTGTGCTCACACTGGGCACTGCGGCTACGCAATCAGTTTAGTGTCAAAGTTTTACAAAATTTGTAAGAAACGAACAAAATAATTCCAACTTTTAATTTTTATTAAGACAAATGTTTAGGCGCTCACTAAACTCCTCCCACACTTTCCAGTCAACTGCTGCCAATCACATTCGTACCAGCCAATCAGAGTTAGAGCCGCCCCTCATGTGAAACTTGTGCCAGAAGTCCAAACAGAAAAAAAAGAAACGGACGAAAAAATATCGGAAGCGGAAAAAGAAAACCCAAAGATAAAAATTTCAATGAAAAAACTAACATAAATACAAAGAAGTCCAAATGAGTCGGAATTTATATTTGATTAAGCATGCTAATGCGGACATAACCTTCATACTAATGATTTCTAGATAAACGGGAAGATTCTGAAGCAATGGATTCTGTCGCTCTCGTAGGTTTGTGTCTGATCATTATTGAATCGTTTGGTCTGTTTAACAAAGATAAAACTATTAGAACCGGTTGTTTAATATAGATACACGCATTTTCACGATTTGGAGCGTCTCAAACATGACCTCACAGCCAGCAGCCAATCACAATCTGGAGCGACTCGGGCGTTTCTTACAGCTGATGGTGTTCCACAGGTAGAGGCCGTGAGGTCCGTGCAGCGTCTCGTAGGGTTTCCCGAAGGCGTTGTAGAAGAAGAAGACGGCCGACACGCCGGAGAAGAGGATGAGCACGCCGCAGAAGAAGATGACGCTGACGTGTAGAGCCACCGGAACCACGTGCATCAGCTCAGGGAAGACTGAGGAGAGCAGAAGAGTGTGTGTGTGTGTGTGTGTTCTGGAGCGGTTCAACCTTCTGAACATGACCCAGAAGCCATTAGCACATTATAATGATGGAGAAAACAAACCCTCCCTGTGTCCAGAAGAAAGACTCGTTTATTCAGATCAACTTTGACCTTGAACATGTTTGCTGTTTTAATGACTAGAGTTCCATGTGAAAACAAACGATGAAACCAAAACAGTGACATTAAATTACTTGTTCTATTTCGTTAGATCTAAGTGCATGTCGTCACGGTCAGATATCAGAACGGAGTGGCTGAAATTCAACTTTATGTTTCATCTCACAAAATTCTGCAAAAAGTGCATCACATTTCAAAGCTTTGCTTATCAGACACGTAAGCACTAATGCACATGTAAAACAATGTAAAACATTATTAAATACTACAACAATGCCCGTACGTAAAGACAATTAACTAGTTAATG
>MU204250.1:15871707-15893645 GCA_017309775.1 Paedocypris sp. Pulau Singkep | reverse complement strand
ACACACACACACACACAGACAGACACACACACACACACACACACACAGACAGACACACACACACACACGCACAGACACACATGCACACACACACAGACAGACACACACACACACACACACACTCACACACACGTACCCAGATTCTCCAGGCCGTCTCGGTTGATGAGGGTGTGGCTGAGATCCGCCTCCTGGATGCGGGCGTGGGGCGTGTCCAGGAAGTCGTAGCTGAAGCGCCCCCTAGAGTCCGGCCGGAACCAGAACGTCTGACCAGCGAACCTGTCCACACGCAGCGGTCAGTGTCACTCACACACACACACACACACACACACCTGAAGCCGCCGCCCACACTCAGGATGTAGTACGCCGCGCCGATGTTCTCGCCGAAGCGCTCGTGTGTGTATCCAAAATACCTGACAACACACACACACATTAAATACCTGACAACACACACACACAATAAATACCTGACAACACACACACACATTAAATACCTGACAACACACACACACCTACTCATTAAATACCTGACAACACACACACACACACACTCTCTGTCATACACAATCACACTCAGACACTCACACTCTGTCATACACACACACACACTCTCAGACACATACACAGACACACACACACACACACACGTGATGATGACGGTGACTGACTTGTTCTTGCGCGCTACGGCTTGTGTTCTCCTCCAGCTTTTCCACGTCACCAGCTTCTCCACGTCATAGAAGTGCTGATGGAGCTTGAGCAGGACGCGTCTGAGCAGTGACGTCACGGCCCGGACCCCCACACGGCTCCTCTGGAACACACGCGTCACGGTGACGTCACCTCAGCACAGTTCACATTACATTTACTTTCGTGCACGTTTAGAATTGACGGAATTACACTCGATTTTACGTCACGATCCTTTTCTGTGAGTGAAAACGCTCGAACTCACCAGCAATGAGACGGTCATGTTTGCTTTCCCAGAAGGCTGCGCGCGCACATCACATGCTGCTACTAAAAGCACTCTTAATCTCACTCCACCTTAAGTTCTACTCCACACGACGCGTAAAATCACACCGGGGTCATTCACGCTGAGCCGCCATTCTTGTGTCGTCACGTGACCTCACACGCGATGGCGTCACTGTCTTTTACCGGCCGCGTAAACAGCAGCGCCTCCTACTGGACAGGAAATGCGCTTCACTCGAGTCGCTGTCTTTTTATTATTTATTTTTTATTTTTTTTCAAACTTGGAAAATTGACCCAATAACAGGCGGGTTAAACTGTAATGTCTTCATCTCAGCACTGAATAACTTTATCTCAGCAATAAAAAGCAATATAAAAAAATATAATCAAATTTAATATATTACAAAATCACTGCAGACTTTTATTGAGGCCAAATCTTTAAAGCAATAATACATGGGAAACAAAACACAGACACTATTTATCTGGCAGGTTGATTTCAAACAACACGTGTTGTCAAGTTCATTTTCTACACCAAATAACGTCTCCATAGAATTAATGCAATTAATAAATACAGCTCTTATAGAATTATGATCTCTTCGAAGAAGCTGAGGACGGACCAAACGCGACGTCTTTGGATTTCACAGCCACTAAAGTTGAAACTAAACTGGAGCCGGTCAGGAGTCAAACCAGAGGGCGATGTCGTCGACGCTTTTGGTCTGTTTGCGACTGGCCCGGACGGCTTTACACGCCATGCAGTAGTGCTCCGCCCAGAATGATGTCACGTGCACGCGGTAGTCACGCCTCCAGTCCAGGTAGCGGCGGTAGAGGGCGGGGTTCCGCTCCAGGTAGCGCAGGTAGGCGGCGAGCGCGCGCGGCCCGCTGAAGTCGCGCACGTGGATGAAGGCGTGGCCCGGGAGGAAGAGCTCGTAGTTCTCGCGCGGGGGTCCCAGCACCACAGGCACCGCCCCCGCCAGCAGCGCGTTACGCCACAGCTTCTCCGTGATGTAGTCCGCGTGCACAGAGTTCTCGAAGGCCAGGTAGAACTTGTACCTGGAGCAGAGGTGGAAGTACTTGAGTAAATGTACAGCGGTACTTTACTTAAGTATGTTTTTGGCTACTTCGTAAAAAGCAACTTTTACTCTCTACTCCACTGCATTTGTGATTGAGTAACTGTACTTTTCACTCCACTACATTTGAATTGACACTTACCGTTTCTCGTTAAATTTTGATTGTGCGCAACAAACCGTAATCGATTTCGCCATCTGTCGTCTGCTGAAGGTACTGGAAGCTAATTGTGAATTAAACTATCGTGACATGGCGTTTTGTTCATTTGTTTATTTTGTTTTACATTGAAACACGCAGGTGTTCAATTTCGCTTCTGTATTAGAAAATAAAACCTCATGAATAGAGGTTCTTTTTCCCACATTTCTTCGTTTTTTTTTTGTGCCCAAGTTCACTATGAGTAAAATACTCGAGTTCTTTTAAAATTCAATACTTTGCACCTTCGACTCAAGTCTTTTTTGTATAGTGGTGACTTTTGACTTGTATTGGAGTAACTTATACAGTAACTATATACTTGTATTGGAGTAACTTATTAACTTGTGGAGTAACGTACTTGTACTCAAGTATTGTCGGGTACTCTTCACACCACTAACCTGGACACGGTGCGCAACACGCTTCCCGCCACCAGCTCCTCGGCCACGCGCCCGAACACGTCCACGCGGATGTAGCGGCGCAGGCTGTTGTAGAAGCGGACGCGCTCGTGCGCCACGTTCCAGTTGCTGATGACCCACGCGACCGTCCCGCGCCGCCCGTGCGCGCGCACCTGAGGGGCGGGGTCAGCTCCCTCCGCGGCTCCTCCCCTCCCGCGGGGCTGCAGGTACCCGTAGGGCATGAAGATGTCCGCGCCCCTGCGGTAGGACATGGTGAGGTTGAACAGGCCGTCCAGACCCGCCAGGAGCCCGGAGTGCGTGGGAGACTCGAAGTTCATCCAGATCCACTTCTGGCGCGGCGGGCGCGGGGCCCAGGGCAGCGCGCTCCAGTCGCTCATCAGCTCGCGGTGGTGGATGATGACGGCGTCCGCGCGCTCGTACGCGCTCCGGCGGGTGGTGACGCTGCAGCCTCGGACCCCGTAGCGGGCCTCGCAGTCGGGCGGCGGCTCGCGCTTACCGAACGGGCTCCACCACACCAGCAGCGTCACGTTGGGCGTCGCGGGCGCGCGCGGAGCCGCGGGGGCGAGCGCGTTGATCAGGGCCAGCGCGAGGAGGGCGAGCGCACACACCGCGGAGAAGATCAGCGGGCGCGAGGGGTGAGAGGGGTGAGACGCCCCCCGGGAGCGCGTCTGTCTGTCCGGGCGCATGAGGAAGCGGCATCCGCATGTCCGAGCACCGCGAGCTCTGTGTGTGTGTGTAAATCCCGACGCCCGGAATCAAGGTCTCCTCTGTGGAGCGGCTCCTGACGTGGCAGCGGGTTCAGCCCTAATGCGCCTCTGTTCACGCCCGCGCGACCCCGAGAACGACCGGCGGCCTCGCCTCCCTCACCTGCCGAGCACAAACCTCCCCGTCTCAGCGCGCACCAGGAAGCGCGGTAAATGACCGGATTAACAGCGGCTGGAGACGCCTCGCGCCGGTTGAACTTTAAACCAGTTGTAATTGGTTCCGTCACGCGCGAGACGCTCTTTACAGCCGCTGCGCCAAATGGAAAACACGATAAACAAGTTCAAGTTCTGAGCATTTGTAGGGCGCTTTTCACAGTTTTAACTGTCTCTAAACACACGTGTGAATATGTAAGAGAATTGTTGCTTTTTATTCATTTGATCGTCTGGTTGCTGGTGTTAACGGCTGTGATTATATATGACAAGACAAAGACCAAGTCAAACAACGAAAAGGACAGGACATAAAACTAGACTTAATATACGGTAGATATACGTACATACAAATATTTAAACCCACCCGATTTGAATAAACAAATAAAATATGTGAAGGCCTTTCATAACCGTTGGCACAGATATGCCTAAATCAACAGAGTGTAGCATTCAAACTAAAACATCACAAGTATTGGTGTAAATACTGTGATAAAGTACCAAATCCTAAAGTCCAAAAAGGAATTGGATCTCAAACCGCTTCATTTGGCCAAAAACGCAGCTCTATTGGGCCAGGGAGAGATGAAAAAATTAGCCATAAATCCCCAGCATTTAGATGTGAAATCTCTAAAAACACATGATATTTCGTGGCGGCTGCTATTTAGGGAGAATAAAGACACGCCCTGTCACTCAACACGAAGCATTTATCAGCATCTGCAATGATCTTTGATGTTGTTAAAGCCCTGAACCGGTCGAGGCAAATGTAGAAAAGCAAATGTTTAATAAAGTCCGTCACACAATGGGAACGTTGTCGCAATACAGGGAGAGAAGTAAACACAGAAGGGCGTGTCCAACGTCACTTTATCGGGGGAGACGCTTAATTAAGCCAAAATGGTGTGGATGTGTCCTGATTAAGCGGCGTCGACTGAGTAGATCGGATGTCACTTATAAATGTAACTAAATGTAATGTAAAATAAATGTGAAACAACTCATTATTTATCATAACTCGAGTGACAAGTTGTGTGGAAAACCTTTGTTTGCTTGTTGCTCCAACATAAATCTTTTTACATTTTGTCAGCTCATGAAAACACACATACCTGCATTAATCAAAGATCAAACTGTCCAAGTGAATGAAGGAAAATGACATGAAACTGTGGAAACACTGCTGCGGCTACTGTAGTCCAGAGGCATTGTGGGAAAGTTTTTGGTCAGCACACGCTCTTAATATACTTTTTGATATTTTTTTTAGACACTCAAAACTTTAAAGCTCTTGCGGGCCACATCTGGCCCCCGGGCCTTGAGTTTGACACGTGTGGTGTATATACACATTTAAACAAGATCATTTATAGAGAGAAATGGAGACACACAAACATATATAGTCACTGAACTCAGAATGAAGACATGTTTTCCCACAGTAGGGCAGGAGAGTGGGCGTGGCTAGTGCAGGTTGTTGCAGGGCAGCAGCAGGTCGAACAGGGCGTGGCAGGCGCTGGTGCGGTGGGCGATGTCGTAGGCGCTCTCTCCGGCGCTGTTCCTCAGGTGGGCCTGCAGGCTGCGCTGGGACAGCAGGAGCTCCAGGGTGCGCCCCGCCCCGCTGTTCCCGGCCGCCAGCTGCAGCGGGGTGATGCGGCCCGCGGTCACGGCGTTGAGCTCCGCCCCCCGGCGCAGCAGACAGGAGGCCACGGCGGCGTGACCCCAGCGGCAGGCGCTGTGCAGAGGCGTCCAGCCGTCCGCGGTCCTGGCGTGAAGGTCGGCTCCTCCCTCCAGCAGCGCCAGTGCCACGCCCGTGTGCCCGCTGTAGGCCGCGCGGTGAAGCGGGGTGTAGCCGTCGCTGTCGTGACTGTTGGCCAGTGTGGGGTCGCTCCTCAGGAGACGCTCCACCGTCCCCAACTAAGAGAAGAGAAGAGAAGATAATCCCACTAGAGGAAATGTTTGTGTGCAGCAGCAGCAGCAAAGAGTTTTTAATAGAAACGAATAAAGACAATTTCAAAGACAACAGTGAAGGCAAAAATGCAACCAGCAAAAAGAAAAAATAGATAAAAACCAAAAAAAAAAAAAACAATAAATGGGGTGTGCAAAAATACAACTGCAACAAGTTCAAGTTCATTTATACAGCACTTTTCTTAGTCCAAGACCAATGCAAAGACGCTATGTGATAAAAGTCTTTGTAGAGAGAAATGTCGATTCTTTATATGAGTTTTATAAATTTGGGGAGAAAAAAAAAAAAAAAAAAGAGTCAGTTAAAAAGGAAAGTAAAATATGACTGTTGTTGTTCAGACTGTGAGCTATGAGCAGAAGAGCAGCTAGATCACCACAGTGGCTAGGACAGAAAAAAACAAAAAAAACAGCGGTGCAGTTGTGACAAGATAAAAATAAAAAATATAATGTGCAATTCCAAAATACAATAGCGCAATTTTGACTGACAAAAGTGTGTCACTGCATTACAGAATTACAGTGTAAAACTACACAAGAACAGAGGGAAGAGCAGCGTCACCAGAGGTTCAAGCTCATTTACAGCGCTTTTCTTAGTCCCAGACCAACGCAAAGTCGCTAGAAACTTGAGGTGTCAAGAAACCGAGTAAGAATACTTTGTTACTTTACTTAAGTAAAATTTTGGCTGGCTTATACTTTACTTGAGTAATTATTTTCCCTTCTACTTTGTACTTTTCCCCGGCAAATACCGGTACTTTCTTACTTGTTAAGAGCTAACATTACTCCGGTTTCATTTTGGTTAGTTTTCTTTCCGTGTCGTCATTGATCTTTAAAAATATAATTGACGCCATCCGGTTACGGTCAAGTTGATTGTGGTTGGATGAGACATAGAAACACGTATCACCCTATTGGCTTGTACGTGGCCCATCCCACCTGCACATCACAATTGCAGAGTAATTGTAATCTTAATTTATTTTGTGACATCACTCCAATAAAGGTCATTGATGTCAAGCTTCTGAAGTGTAACTTTATTCACCATGACAACACTGAACATTTTACACTCTGAATCACACAATAATGATTAGTAGCGCACATATATGGCTCTTCAATAATAAAATGCATTATAATACACAATATAGTCCTATAATGGCATTTTTTCCTTGCATTACTTGTACTTTTCTACTTCAAGTAGTTTCACCGGGGCAGCACCAGCACTATTACTTGAGTAAAAAGGTTGAGCTGATACCTTTACTCCCAGATGAGTATTTTTACGTCTACTTAAGTACCGAATGTGAGTATTTTGGACCGCACTGATAGTGACAAACTGTACTGTACGTGACGGTCCGCACTGTTGGGCGTGTCTGTGGTGTGGTGGGTGAATCATGTGGGCGTGGTTAAACAACGGACATCATTAAAAATGCGGAGCACTTTGAACTTTTGAGGGATAAAAGATGTCCCGTGTAAACCAACCAGTGATGCGTTTGACTTTGTCAGTGTGTGTGTGTGTGAACAGAAGTCCCGCTGGTGGTATTGTCTTCTAAAGCCGCTTATTCCCCCGGGACAGTGTGATTGGATTAGATCTCATGCGGCGCTGGTGACGTCTGCTGCTCCTGATCCGGTGCCGTGTCACTCACCCGGTTCTTCTCAGAAGCCCATAAGATCAGCTCCACCGGGTCGTCCTGCAGACGCAGCTCCTGCTGCTGGAACCACTCCTCAGTGTGGCAGCTCTCGTCCTCCTCCTCCTCCTCCTCCTCCTCCTCCACCCAACCGCTCTTGCTGCCCACCGGGATCATGTGACCGTGACTCTCCAGGAGATCCAGTTGGTTGAAGCCTTCAGGAAGGTCCATCTTACTGATTAAAGCCCACAAACAACAGACAGTGTCATGAAAACAGATTGGTCTTTAAGAGAGTGAGAGAAAGAGACAGAAAGTGTGTGTGTGTGTGAGAGAGAGAGAGAGAGAGAGAGAGAGAGAGAGAGTGTGTGTGTGTGTGTGTGTGTGAGAGAGAGAGAGAGAGAGAGTGTGTGTGTGTGTGTGTGTGTGTGTGTGTGTGTGTGTGTGTGTGTGTGTGTGTGTGTGTGTGTGTGTGTGTGTGTGTGTGGATCGAGGGCGGCGTAGATACGCAAAATAGCATCAGATGCATTTTATGGAACAGTAAAGTTCGATTTATTCAGATTTAATATACAACTGTATATTAAATTGTAATTGACAGTAATTGATTTTAAATGTAATGGGGTGTAAAGTTCTCCAGTCCCAGAGTGAGGCACAGACATTTAAAAGGTCCACAATTTACCGCTACAAATCCAAATAACATTTCTAGTTGCGCTAAACATCCCCTGCGAACAGCTGGTTACTTCTAAACTGCATAACCGGATAAGGCGAAAACACACACCGCGCTCGTTAATTAACTTTAACAAACGTACCTCAAAAAACGGCGTTTTCGCATTCAAAACAGGAAACTCCGCTTCCTCCACGCTGCTGTGCACGCCGCACTTCCTGCAGACGGGAGATGTAGTTTTCTAAAGCCGCCCCTCGTTTTCTATGCTTGGTGAAGGACTACATTCCCCAAGGCTCCCATTGTTCCCGCTCACTGGAAAGTGGGAGGGACCTGGGAATTGTGTTGAGGTAAAAATGTCGATCTTTCTATCACCGGCACATTTTATTTTCTCACCATCTACAAAATTGTGATTTAACTTTTTTGTTTTGTGCAGGGTTTGTTGACGTGTTGTTGTCCAGTTATTTTGTCTTAATCGCCGAGTTGTTCCAGCTGTCCTACAAGAATGTCTTCAGCTGGAAGCACAATGTGAGTAGTTATTTTCCAAGTTTGTACGTACTGTACATTCAAAAGTTAAGTCATACAGAGAGGCAAAAGATAGACATGTAGACAGATGTCAAACTATCATATGGAGGAAAGTAGACGAGGTGATGTGATGGTCTTCAAATATATGTGTTGTCATGAACAATAACATTACGTAGTTTGACAGACATGCAAAGAAACGAATGAATGAATGGATGGATAGAGAGAGTGAGAGATTAATAGATGGTTTTACAGATGAATAAGTATTTGTCCCTGGCTTTAAAGAGATGATGAAGACACCTTCAAGATCCTCATCGCCACCGACATCCACCTGGGTTACCTGGAGAAAGACGCGGTGAGGGGGAACGACAGCTTCGTGACCTTTGACGAGATCATGAAACAGGCCGAACAGAACGAGGTGCGCGTCTCGTTTTCTCACACACATCTCCTCCTCCCTAATCCCGTAATAATACAAATGATTTAACAAGCACGACTAACTTCACAAAACAAGTCGCACGACTAATGCAAACTAATAAACGTAACCTGAAATCTGCTTGAATTCATCTGCCTTTTCACTTTCTCCACCACCTCTAAACCTACTGACATCTGATACGGACCGTTTAAAACCAGAGGAATTAATAAAAGACTTTGATTGAATGGTTGACGGACACATTTAGAACCAATAATACATGTAAACAACCCATCCAGAGCAGTAAAGCTATTGTGCGTCCGCTCTCTTCTCAGGTGGACTTTGTTCTGCTGGGTGGAGATCTGTTTCATGACAACAAGCCGTCCCGGAAGACGCTGCACTCCTGCATGGAGGTGATGAGGAAGTACTGCATGGGCGACCGGCCGATCGTCTTTGAGGTTCTCAGCGATCAGGCCGTCAACTTCAGCCAGAGCAAGTAAGACTTCGGTCATCATTCTCTCTCTCCTTTCACTTTCCCCCCATTTATATTCTCTATTTGGGCAGTTGAGGCCTAGTGGTTTGAACTTCTCATCATGAGTTCAGACCCTGCTCCAGTAGAGAGAGAGAGAGAGAGAGAGAGAGAGAGAGAGAGAGAGACACCATCGCTCTACTGTGTTTGTTAGTCAAGTCAAGTCAACTTTATTTATAAAAGCACTTTTAAAACAGCAGACTGACCAAAGTGCTTTACATTAAACAAACAATCACATAATCCAAAAACATGATCACAATAAAAGTAACAAATAAATATCCATATTACTAAAACAGCACACACAAAATTAAACGGACTAAAATGAATGATTAAATTGATCTTAAAATAAAACCAAAGTTCATGCTGATGTTAGGCTTAGGGTTATTTAAATGTAACACAGTTTTTAGATTTTATACGATTGCTAACAGATTAAGGGTGAAATATCTGTGTATGAAATGCTTTTCTGAGTTCTGCTCGTGTCACTTCAGGTTTCCGTGGGTGAACTACCTGGATGAGAATCTGAACATCTCCATCCCCGTCTTCAGCGTGCACGGAAACCACGACGATCCCACTGGGGTAAGAGCCGGCGAAACACACGTACTATAGCAGCCCGGTGGAATTTAAATAAGGTTTGACTCTGGCACTGATGTGTGCTCAAGATGTTGTAGTATTTATTTCCTTCTCGTCACGCCATGACACCTCCACACAACATCGTAAGAGCTATAGCAGATTCAAATATATACAGAAAATATCAGAAAATCAGAAAATCACAAGACAAATACCATTTAACTAAACAGCATAAAAAAGTCTAACTATTCCAGATATATATAATGTATATTAATGTATACATAAGAAATATATACAGTCTATCCCAACGTATAATAACGTCAAACATGGCAAAATGTCCTCAGAAACACAAACCAAAACCACAATTAATAACCAAATTAATCTGACCTTGTGCCTCTTTCAACCAAGTACTAAATTGACAAAAGCGAAAACATGTAAACGAATTAGACGTATTTATTTATTAGAATTAACGTAACTAGCATCTTTCTGTAACTTGGTGGCTCAGCAATCGCGTGGTTCTGTGTGACTTCCGTGTGTAAAGTCCGATCGGATGCCCTTCATAGTAAAGGTCAACTCTTTTAAATGTTTAAACAAACACACCATGAAAGTAAGAAATATTTTACAATGATATTAAACTCAAATCCAGTAGCATAAGCTTGTTTACTGAACTCACATGTTTAACCAAAGTCCAAGGGAAGTCTGATGGTAAAGCCGTGTTAGCGTCAGGAAGCAGCGTGATTGACACATGACCGCGTGAGGAAAGCTGTGCTGATGGCGCTTCTTTCTGCTTCAGGCGGACGGACTGTGTGCCATCGACCTGCTGAGCTGCGCTGGACTGGTCAACCACTTCGGCCGCAGTCGTTCTGTGGAGAAGGTGGAGATCAGTCCGGTTCTTCTGCAGAAAGGCACCAGCAGGATTGCGCTGTACGGGATCGGTGAGCTGCTCTCCATCTACTACCAGTGTTCATTCTGACCACGTTTTTTTTTATTTCGTTTTAGTCATCATCTTTTGACTTAAACTCAGTTTTGTTTTTGTCCCAAATAGTCATCTTAATTTCTAATTTTACTCTAGACTAAATACCACAGCATTTTAGTCGACTAAATTACAATATAGATTTAGTCAACAAAAATATAGTTGCTACATATTCTAAATGTTTCCTGAAGTTGATAGTATAAACATAAAATATATACAAATATCTTACTAACACATTTATTCTTCTTGAACTTATTTTTACTTTTCTTTCAATCCAAATAAATGTATTATCATCAATGAAACCTCAACAAAGAGGAAATTAAATACAGTAAAATAAAATTCATTATAATTGCATCACGTTTATAAGCAACAAATGTTTGCACGGTGAAAGAACAAAAGAAGTTTCATCAGCAGATGGCAGCAGAAGGTCGTGTTGAATGTTAAATGATTCCACATATCTGATTCGTTGACAAAAGTGTCAATACATTTAAAGTGTTCGTCCCTGAGCGGGAGTTAGTATATAGTTCTCGTTTAGTTTTCGCTTGGGGGGGAAAGTGGCAACTCGTCAACGAAAATTAAAATAGTCTATAACCGAAGTCGAGCGTCCACGTCTGGTCAAAACTCAACAGTGAAGTGAACACACACACACACACACACACACACACACCTGAAGCCAGCGAGGGATCTGATCTGGGCTGTTCTCGTGTGCTGTGGTGTGTCTGCAGGATCCATCCCAGACGAGAGGCTGTACCGCATGTTTGTTAACAACCAGGTGACGATGCTGCGACCCAAAGAGGACGAGGAGAGCTGGTTCAACATGTTCGTCATCCACCAGAACAGGTCCCGTGGCGTCCGTGTGATGTGAAGTAGTCCACACTGGACACTGAGCGAAGATGAAGCTCCTGAAGATCTGAAACTGTAAACGTATATCGTGCAGTGTCAGATTTCATATGCAAAGACATCTGGGCAAACATTCTAGTGTCTTGTGCTATTCATCTTTCTGTGTGACAGGCCTGTTGTTAGGCCCGCAGGCTTTAGAATAGAATAGAATACCTTTATTGTAATTGTACAGTGTTACAATGAAATTAGTATTGCTACTTTGTTTGGTGCAAAAAGATAAGAAAGACGACATCATGGTAAAGTATACACACTGAATAACCAATAGAAATACTTTACTTTACAGTAATATAGCAGACACTTTTATCCAAAGCAACTTAGAAGTCATTACACAAAAAACAGAAGATTGTTGCGTTTTATTCATTGGTCGTTGGTGTTAAGAAAATCCGAGCTGATTACTACGACTCTGAGCAGTGAGCAAGCACGTATGCGACAGTGTCCAGGCACAGAACCTCTGGTGTGTGTGTGTGTGTGTGTGTGTGTGTGTGTGTGTGAAGGAGCAAGCACGGAGCCACCAACTACATCCCGGAGCAGTTTCTGGACGACTTCCTGGACCTGGTGGTGTGGGGTCACGAGCACGAGTGTAAGATCAGTCCGGTGAGGAACGAGCAGCAGCTCTTCTACGTCACGCAGCCCGGCAGCTCCGTCATCACCTCGCTGTCCCCGGGAGAAGCCGTGAAGAAGTGAGGAGCGCGCCTTCTACAGGCCTCTCACCTTCTCAGTTCATGGTTTTAACCTTCTGAAAGACCATGTGGTCAGGGTCTTAAACCTAGCAGTGTCCAATCGCCAAAACGCATATTGCAGTTTTATTGAAAATGGCGGAGATTAGGACAGTAGTTCTGCAGTGCGAGACGCAAGTCTTTACAAAGGAAGTATTTAAATCGTATTATTTATGAACAATTATGAGCACGATGTGTAGGTAAGACGTGTCCCTTTTTGTTAGAACGCAAAAGATAGATGAAAATAAGTAAATATTTAGTAATAACTCATGTAATAGCTCCAATAAAAAATAAATAAATAAATAAAAAGCTCTTATTGTGCTTCTAAAGCTACTAAAACTACTAAAAGAACATTCCAGAGCTCGGGTCTCAAGAGGTTAAATACACGTAATTAAATATGTGATAATTATGTTCTATATCAGGGGTAATTCCACTCAAATGTAAAGAGGTCCAGTGTTACACTATTTTTATTAAATATGTGATAATTATGTTCTATATCAGGGGTAATTCCACCCAAATGTAAAGAGGTCCAGTGTTACACTATTTTTTGGAAGTGAAGGACCAAGAAGTATGTATATTCCTTTATAACATGTATTATAACCTTTCAAAATTAATATATTTGTATATTCATATTTATTGAGTATAAATTTTTATATTTACAGATATGCATATTTCTTCTTAATTGCTTAATTACTTGACTGTCAAAGCAAATGAATTCAGTACAATTCAGAAACCTTTTGACAAATGTATCATTCTGTAACATCGAACAAAGCATTTCATTACAATGTGTTTTAACTTGACCTAAAAGCAGGGCTACTTTTAAAAACAAGTGAGTGTAAAAGTGTTCAAATAAAGTGCTTAAATTTAAAAAGGAAGAAATGCATTTACTCAAGTGTTAACTTACACACCAGTATGAAATTGACACTTTTACAGGCTTTATAAGTTTCCGAATATATGAGAAACATTGGTTTAGTCTCCCAGTTATTAATATGAACAGAAAGGAATCTGTTCTTTCGAAATTATATAAACATTTTCGCTGTCCTCTTTTCTCTTCTAGGCCAGTGACTTTTTTTTATATTGTTCTCTTCCTTTTTCTGTCTCACCTGTCTCAACGTTCTTCTGCCTGTCTGTGTCTCTCCTCTATCATCAGTATCTCTCAGTCTCTGATAACCTTTAAAGTAATAACTGTTACTGCAATCATTATTACTACCTTTGCAACGGCGAACATTCTCTTATCTGCCGATGTTCAGTTGCAAAATGTACCGCCTGAGATGGCTTCACTCGCATTCTATTGGCCAGTGTGTTCTCACGTCCACTACATTTAAGCTGCAGTTAGAAATGCTTTATAATAATTTTCACATGTACTTTTATAGAAGAATTACAAAATTCAACTCAAGTAAAAACAAAGGACGCTCCAGTGCAATGAAAAACAAACCAGCTTCACAAGGCTTCCAGACTGTGGAGTCAGATTAGTGAATTAGAATTTTCACAGAATTTTCACAGATTAGAATTTTTTTTTTATCTTTCTTTAAGGTTTCGTTCAAAACTTTTTTTTTTCTGCTTCAGGTTTTTCGTTTCCTTTTTTTTTGCACACGTTTTTGTACAAAACTTTTTTTTTCCCACAAACGTTTAAATTCTATAAATACGATGAAGGTGTTCCGATTATGAATGTGCTTCAGCGCTCGCTAAACTCTTTCAGTCAATCACATTTTCACCGTGAATGCATCTGTCAATCACGCCTATCAGAGTAAGGGCCGCCCCCTCGTGAATCTTGGGACAAAACGCAAAGAAAAAAAGCGAATGAAAAACCTGAAGCAAAACAAAAAAAAGTTTCAAACGAAAACGTAAAGAAAAATAAAAAAAGAATGTGAAGCATTTTCGTTCGTTTCGTCGAAATTTACGTTGGATATTTTTGCCACTGATCCGATTCCACACCAGAGCAGCTTCACCATCCAGCTTCCTCCGCCTCTCACAGGCACATCGGTCTGCTGCGGGTGAAAGGCAAGAAGATGAACCTCCAGAAGATTCCTCTGCAGAGCGTCCGGCAGTTCTTCATCCAGGACGTGACTCTCTCCGATCACCCTGAGCTCTTCAGCCCGGAGCAGCCCAACGCCGCCCAGCGCGTGCAGGCCTTCTGCCAGGAGAAGGTACCAGATCTCCATCATCACCAGGCCGGTGGATCAAGCTGCTGCTGCGCGTGTTCCAGGTGGAGGAGATGATAGAAGAAGCCGAGCGCGAGCGGATGGGAGACGCCCTGGTGCCGGAGAAGCCGCTCATCAGGCTGCGGGTGACGCCCACCTGACCCCTGGCCCCGCCCACACCGCCGTCTGACCGTCTGCTGTGGTCGCAGGTGGACTACAGCGGAGGCTTCGAGCTCTTCAACACCACACACTTCAGCCAGAGGTTCGTGGAGCGAGTGGCCAATCCTAAAGACATCCTTCACTTCACCCGGCACCGAGAGAACAAGGACGGCGTGAAAGGCGAGTGAGGCGTGTCCGGCCCGTGTCAGGCCAGCGCTGAGTGTGTGTGTGACCCGCAGACGAAGCTCTGGACTTTGAAGCCTTGGTCTCACACACGTCCTCGGACGTCTCACAGCTGAGGGTGGAGGAGCTGGTGAAGGAATACTTCGCCACAGCAGAGAGAGTCTGTGTCATCACTCAGCTCATCTCTCTCTCTCTCTCACTCTCTCTCTCTCTCTCTGTCTCTCTTCCTCTCTGTCTATCTCTCCCTTTATCTTTCTTTGTCTCTCTCTCATTTTCTGCCCCCATCTCTCTCTTTTTCTCTCTGTCTCTCTCTCTCTCTCTCTCTCTCTCTCTCTCTCTCTGTCCCTGTCTCTCTCACTGACTCTCGCTCTCTCTTTCTCTCTCCTTTTTTTTCTTTGTCTCTTTTTCTCTCTCTCTCTCTCTCTCTCTGTCTCTATTTGTCTCACTCTCTCTGTCTCTTTCTCTCTCTCTGTGTGTGTCTGTGTGTCTCTCTCTCTCTACCTCTCTCTCTCTCTCTCTCTCTGTCTCTCTTTCTCTCTCTGCCCCATCTCTCTTTCCCTCCTCTCTCTCTCTCTCTCTCTCTCTCTCTCTCTCTCTCTCTCTCTCTCTCTCTCTCTCTCTCTCTCTCTCTCTCTCTCTCTCTCTCTCTCTCTCTCTCTCTCTCTCTCTCTCTCTCTCTCTCTCTCTCTCTCTCTCTGTCTGTCTGTCTCTCTCTCTCTCTCCCTCCCCCTCTCTCTCTGTCTCTCTCTGTCTCTCTCTCTCCACATGTTCATCTATCCGTGTGTGTGTGTGTGTGTGTGTGTGCAGCACGTGCAGCTGTCTCTGCTGACGGAGCAGGGGATGGGGAAGGCGGTGCAGGAGTTTGTGGATAAGGAGGAGCGAGACGCCATCGAGGAGCTGATCAACTACCAGCTGGAGAAGACACAGCGCTACCTGAAGGAGCGGCGCGTGGAGGCCACGGAGGAGAAGATCGACGAGGAGGTGAAGGCTTCCAATTTCAGGCTTCAAATCAGCTGATCGTCTCTCCTCCACCAGATCCGCAGGTTTCGCGACTCCAAGAGGAACACGGCGGAAGAGGACGAGGAGGTGCGAGAGGTGAATCTTCTCACTCGTAACGTCAAGAAAATGAACAACAACAACAGCCATATTTTTTTCTTTTCAACTGACTCTTTTTAAACTCATGTAAAGAATCGACATTTCTCTTTTTTTTAAGACATTTTTTCACATAGCGTCTTTGCGTTGGTCTCGGACTAAGAAAAGCGCTATACAAATGAACTTGAGCTTGCCGAGACTGGCGCTCATCTCTGCATCACTGGGCCGGACACACACTCTGGACTGGTGGGACACACACACAAACACATTCACACACTCACTCAAACCTATATGGCCTGAAACGCATGATTCCTGGACTGGTGTATAACAAAAAAATCTAAATTCAAATTTTATTCGTCACCTACATATTACACGTGGTACAACATGTAGTGAAGTGTGTTTTTGATCGTTCCAGCATTTAAACATCGCGATGGGGGAGATGCAATAAAAGATAAAGAATAGAAATATGATAAAAACATGATATAAAGATCTTATTCCAAATGTGCAAGGGGAAATACAATAAAAAGATAAAGAATAGAAATGCGATGAAAAAGGAAAATTAAGAATGAAAGAATTAAAACATAATTCCTGTGATGTAAAGGTTCCGCCACATTCTACAGATTTTTCATGACAAACATTAAGAAACAGATTATTACAAAGAAATTTAATCCTGGTCTCTAATTCAGATTAGACACTGCGTTACTACGGTAACCAGGGTACTTACAGTAAAACTGGTTATTCTACTCTTTTTCTAAATTAAGTCAATCCTGTTGTGCTCTATTACTGCCATTTATTTAGTTTGTTTGGTATTATTACTCTAATAAAAAATAATTCTTTTGCACTTTCTCGCCACACAGAGAAACACTTTCTCCACTTCAGAGACACAGAAGTATCTCGACATCATCTATGTTTCACATTCCAGAACACCTAGTGCTTATGATGGTGTCACGTCTCAAATAACGTAGCATCACATCTCATCAATTGGATCAGGACATCCCGAATATCCGCAGCAGCTCTGTACGATCAGGCCAAAATAGTGACTGACACAAGCGCTGTGTGTGTGTGTGTGTGTGTGTCGCTTCAAGATCTACGTGTATAATTCTGTTTCCTGCAGATTGACAGATGTTGTGTATCCTCCGCGTTGCAGGCGATGGTGCGTGCCAGAGCGCATCGAGAGCTGGAGGCGTGTGACCAGCAGCTGGACATCAGCATGGACTCTGAGGACGAGGCTCCGGCTCCGCCCAGCGCTCGGGGACGAGGCTCCAGAGGAAGAGCCGCACGAGGAAGAGGAAGAGCCCGAGCTGCGGGACGCAAGCAGAGCCTCTCAGTGATGGAGGGTGGGTGTGGCCTCTCCGCCGGGGGCGTGTCCAGCACTGACCACTCCTGCGCTCTTACAGCCTTCCAGGCGCAGACCCAGAGGACGTCACGCGGGAAAGCTCCGCCCTCGTACGCGGAGGAGGTGTGTGTGTGTGTGTGTGTGTGTGTGTGTGTGTGTGTGAAGTAAAAGTACAGATACTAATTGTAACAGTTACTCCACTACATGCTACAAGTCACCGATGTCAAAAGTTAAAGTAGCAAAGCGTCCAATTGTATAAGAATTTGAGTGTTTTAATCGCACTGAATTTAGGCAACAAAAAAAAAACAAGCACCAAAAAATGTGAAGGCAAATTGTATTCACGAGGTTTCGTTTTTTACAGGAACGAAATGTTTAAAAAATGGTAGAACAGAGTAGATTAAGAAAAACAATAAGTCAGTCTCAGTCACGCAGAAGTGTGCAAAGAAAAAAAATTGAAAATGAAATAAAATGAGTATACAATAAAACGATTAGTAAATTATATACGATGTAATATATTAGAACATTCTTGAAATATATTCAGGCTTCATGTTCACGTCATTTATTCAGATGATAAATAGCTTCCAGTACCTTCAGCCTCCTGCAGATGGTGTTAACGCTTTGTTCCCTCAAGAAATGTACCGCGGTGTAAATTAAATACCGCGGCTCGTCACGCACCGTCCCAATGTAACGAGTAACTGTGAGTGTCCCTTCAAATGTAGTGGAGTAAAGAGTGAAAAGTGCTCTTATTTTTGATACTCAGTACGAGGACAAAGTAACAAATAACATACTCAAGTAAAGTAACAAAGTCCATTTACTCAAGTACTTTACACCTCCCCATCACAGGTTTCATCTTTTCTGTGTTCAGATTGAAGACAGCGGCTCGGACGAGAGTGTGTCGTTTGCTAAAGCTACAACACAAAAGTAAGTGTGTGTGTGTGTGAAAGCGTAGAAACACAAACACTGCAAACACAAATTCAATGTGCGTTGTGAGGTCTGTGGGAGGGGGAGGGGCAACCCAACGGTGAGCAGTGTCATCACCACCCAGTGTGTTGTAGCCCCGCCCACTTAGACTCCCAACACAAATCGTTTGGTGTTTGACATGAGGTTGTTCTTCCTGTTGGCCCAATAGGACGACTTCACTAACCAGTAGGAGGGGCTTACAGAGCCAGAGCCAATCGCAAAAAGGGGTTTGTTTTGACGAAGACAGCGAGGTTTGTAACACTTTTTTTTTACATTACTTTGTGTGTGTGTGATTGAGAGAGCTGACTGTGTGTGTGTGATCGAGTGTTTGTCAGACTTTGTGTGTGTGACTGAGAGAGCATTTTTTGTAAGTCTTTGAGTGTGTGTGTGTGTGTAATGGAGAATGTTTTTGTCAGACTGTGTACCTGAGTTTTGTCAGAAGAGTTCTTCAAACGGCTGGTGTCTGACGGACTTTTCCGTCCTCGCGTGTTCAGAATTCCACTGAGTTCTGAGGCCTGAAGCTGTTTAACCCATTCAAATGTATTAAAGCGTATAGTTGAACACGTATATCGTGTTAAACACAGACCGAGGATAGCGTACGCATCAGCTCTTTCTCTTGCCTCGTCTCTTATAGTAGACATTGTGCTATAGTAGATATCTTCTTATCAGTCTGGTAGTTGACGCCTCATTTGGTTTTCCTCAACACGAGCTTCTCCACATCAGTCTGAGATCACTCAATCTTCACACTCGTTCCTCACACGCTCACGCTGACTCGGCCTTTTCTTCATACCAGGCCTCTTTTCATAATATGTTGAATACATGATTAACTGATTAATGTTGCATATTTATTTGCAAACTAATTAGTACCGATTAGATGAAATAATAATAAAAATAATAATATGAGTATTTGTAAGGCGCTTTTCTCAGTTTTAACTGTCTCAAAGCGCACGAAATAATAATCAATAATCAGTGCAAATGAGATAGAAGGTACAAAGAATTCCAACGAGCCTCAGTGACTGTTACAGTGTGTGTGTGTGTGTGTGTGTGCGCGGCAGGAGGAGTTCGACCCGTTCAAGACCGCGAGGAGGCAGAAGCGATGAAGAGCGGTCAAGCCTCGTCTGTGAGGTCACATCCTGTTTCTATTGTTGAATAAATATTTATACTCTCAACAAAGTTCTTTTTTTTTCTTCACTGATACACAATTATTGACGCATCTTAAGTGATCTGTGTGTGTGTGTGTGTGTGTGTGTGATTGAGTCAGGCGAGACGCTCGGTTCAGCTCTTTATTGTGTGAGCTCAGCAGATCAGTGTGTGTGTGTGAGCAGCGTTTACATCGTCGAGTATGTTTGATCTTGATCTTCTCAGTGTCAGCGAAGCAGACGTGAGGTTACATCACAAGCTCAGAGAGTCATCATCATCATCTCCTCAGGAGGAAGAGCGGCACACACAGCATCATCATCCAGAAGCTTCCGCTGAGACTCAGGCCTGTGACACACACACACACACACACACACACACGGCGTGTAAGAGACGAGCAGACGCACTAATAAAGCACCTGATGTTCAGATGGAACCTGACTTCCTGTACCGCTGTTGCGTGTCTCGGCGTCTGCGGACATGAGGGCGGGGTTAGTGTGAGTCGGGCGAGGCGTGGGCGGCGGCTCACCCCTGGGGCGGATGTAGAAGAGCGTCTCCATGCCGGCGTGGATGTGGTCGGTCACGTGACAGTGCAGGAGCCAGCGCCCCGGGGTTCCCGCCGTCATCTCGATGGTGCGGAAGGTTCCCGGGAACAGGTCGTACACGTCCGCGCGGTGGGAGTGGTCCGTCTGTGGGAGGAGCAGTGCCACGCCCGTTACTACACACGCCCGTGTCCGTCCAGTCTGGTGCCGAAATGATCAAACGTCATTTTCAGAACGAAACGAATGAAAATGCTTCACAATTACGTCTGTTTTTTTTTTTTTTTTTTTTTTCATATTTCGCTTGCAATCTTCACGTCTTCGTTTGAAACATGTTTTTTTCGCTTCAGATTTTCATTTATTTTATTTTTTGCGTTTCTGGCACTAGCTTTGAGTAGGGGCGGGGCTTACTCTGATTGGCTGGTGAGAATGTGATTGGCAGCTGCTTGACCAGGAAGTGTGGGCGGAGTTTAGCTTAAACACATTCAGAATTGGAGCATCTTCCTCATCCAAGTATTTATCAGTTTGTAGTGATGAGTTCTGGATCCTAGTCAGATTCTTAAATTCTAGTCAGCACGGAATTATTGGAGTTTTAAAAACAAAAGGAGCATTCATTAATTATTATTATTTTTATTATTATCAATAATAATGTAATAACAATAATAATACATTTTATTTGTAGGACGCCTTTTGGGACCTTCTTTGCACAAGAATTTGGTCGTTTCATAATTAAATATTTAATTCTGTAAAAACAAACAAGTCTATTAATCTGAAGTATCTGCCACCACAATGATTTAGCAATATTGTGCCAAAACGACACTTTAATCACAGCTTATTGTCTACTAATGTTAAAAAAAACCAGTGAAGGACTGGCTAAACTCCGCCCACACTTCCTGGTCAAGCAGCTGCCGATCACATTCTCACCAGCCAATCAGAGTAAGGCCCGCCCCCTCGTGAAGCTAGTGCCACAAGTCCAAATGAAAAAAATCGAAACGAACAAAAAAAATACTCAAGTAGGGAGAAAAAAGGTTTCAAACGAGCAAAAAACATACGTTTCTGAAGCATTTCGGTCGGTTTGTTAGAAATGTGCGTGGGATGGTTTTGACACTGATGTGGAGAGCGTAACCTTGTAGATGAAGGTCTGCGCGTGGAAGTGAACCGTGTGCATGTCCACCTCGCTGCCCAGCCCCAGCAGGTACCAGTCCGTGCGCTCGCCCTGCGTCATGTTCAGCCCCAGCAGGGTGGCGTACAGGCGGCCGTTGATGCCTGTGGGGGCGGGTGGGGTCAGGGGGAGGGGCCACAGCCGCAGCCACGCCCACACTCACCGTGCATCTTGTTGCTCTCCTGGAAGGCCTGGTCCTCCTTGTGGAAGGTCCTGGGGTCTGTGTGCAGGAAGCGGCGGATGTTCTGGTCCAGATAGTGCGACAGGTTCTCGTCAAACACCATGAAGAGCAGCGCAAACTCCCTGTCCACGTCCCTTCTCCTGCGGGCGCGGTCAAGCGTGTCCTCACGACAGATGACCAGCGGCCCCACCAGACCGCTCATCACGTCCTGACACACACACACACACACACACTCAATCTCTTGGTCTCACTTTTTTTTCCCTCTGTCTCTCTCTGCTTCATTTTTCTCTCTTTCACTGTATGTTCTCTGGTTGTTTCCTTTTCTGTCTCTCTCTCACACCCTCTCTCTATTTTTATGTCTTGCTCTCTTTCTGTTGGACTGTGTCTATCCCTGTATCTCTCTCTCTCTCTTTGGTTCCCTGTCTGTCTTTCTGTCTCACCCGCTCTCGTTCTCTCTCTCTTTCTGTTTCTCTGTCTGTCTCACTCACTCTCGTTCTCTCTCTGTCTCTCTCTCTCTCTCTCTCTCTCTCTCTCTCTCTCTCTCTCTCTCTCTCTCTCTCTCTCTCTCTCTCTCTCTCTCTCTCTCTCTCTCTCTCTCTCTCTCTCTCTCTCTCTCTCTCTCTCTCTCTCTCTCTCTCTCTCTCTCTCTCTCTCTCTCTCTCTCTCTCTCTCTCTCTCTCTCTCTCTCTCTC
>MU204250.1:15786242-15804355 GCA_017309775.1 Paedocypris sp. Pulau Singkep | reverse complement strand
CACCCTCTCTCTTACACACTCACACACCCTCTCTCTCTTGCACACTCGCTCGTCCTCTCTTGCACACTCGCTCACCCTCTCTTGCACACTCACACCCTCTCTTGCACACTCGCTCACCCTCTCTTGCACACTCACACCCTCTCTCTCTTACACACTCACACCCTCTCTTACACACTCGCACAGCCTCTCTCTTACACACTCGCTCACCCTCTCTTACACACTCGCTCACACCCTCTCTCTTACACACTCGCACACCCTCTCTCTTACACACTCGCTCACCCTCTCTTACACACTCGCACAGCCTCTCTCTTACACACTCACACACCCTCTCTTACACACACCCTCTCTCTTACACACTCGCTCACCCTGTCTCTTACACTTGCTTGCTCTCTCTCACTAGCTCACCCTTTTGTTTACTCTCTCTCTCATTTGCTCACTATCACCCTTTCTTGTACACACTCTTTTTCAACCACTCATCTTCTCTCGTTCTTTCTCACTCAACCTCTCTCTCTCTGTCTCGCTATTTCTCGCTTGTTCACCTTCTCTCTCTCTCACACTCACCCTTTCCCTCTGTCACTCTCTCTCTCTCTCTCTCTGCAGAACCGTTTCATCGTGGTCCGGGAACCCAGTGGCCTGCTGAGAAAAGCATCATGGGAAGAACGAGATCGAATGATTCAAGTTTATTTCCCAAAAGAAGGTCGGAAGATCACGACACCGGCCGTGTTCACCCACGAGAACCTGCAGGTCACACACACACACACACACACACACACTCTCACTTTCTCCTGTACTTCAGACTAGTAAAATATCTATTTTGATAAGTGTCGATACTGTAAAGTTTGAAACGATACAATGCTGTGGTAAAGTATCGACACTCTCTGTGCCTCCGCGTGATCTCTCTCTCTCTCTCTCGCTCTCTTTCTCTCTCTTTCTCTCTCTCTGTCTCTCTCTTTCTCTCTCTTGCTCTCTCTCTCTCTGTCTCTCAGTATGGTCAGATGGCGAGTGTGAGTCTTCGCCCGCGGTTTTAAAGTTGTTTTTTGTGTAAAAGCATTACACAAGTTTAGTCTGAAACGTTTTGTGCTTTGAAATGAGCGCGAGAATGTGCGTCTAAGCGCCGCTACTAACCCGCGATGACACAAGTTAATGACGTTTAATTAAACCCTTATTATCTACTTTATATACTTTATTATTTATATAAATACTGCTGTTCAGCTCCAACAGGAGATTAATACACACTAATTAATATGTGAGAAGTATTTTTGACCTGATCTAACCATGAAAACAAACAATAATACATTAACATTTTGTTTTATAAATGTCTAATAATAATAATGATTAAGCACCAGACGGAAGCTGAGGACCAACAGTCTGCAGTGAAAACTCACTCTCGTCCTTCTACCACACGAACGGCTTTCTTGAAAAACAAACAAAACGTGTGTGTGTGTGTGTCAGGCGGCGTTTGAGGAGGACAAGCATGAAGACGTGCTGAAGTTCTGTCTGGTCCAGTTTGAGCCCGATTCTGCAGAGTTCCACCGCGTGAGTGTGTGTGTGTGTGTTCTGAAGAGTGTGTGTGTGTTCTTAGGTGCGTGTGTGTGTTCAGAAGTGTGATGGTGTGTGTGTGTGTTCTGAGGAGTGTGTGTGTGTGTTCTGAAGTGTGATGGTGTGTGTGTGTGTTCTGAGGAGTGTGTGTGTGTGTTCTGAAGTGTGATGGTGTGTGTGTGTGTGTGTGTTCTTAGGAGTGTGTGTGTTCTTTGGTGTGTGAGTGTGATCTGAGGTGTGATGGCGTGTGTGTGTTCTGAAGTGTGATGGTGTGTGTGTGTTCTTAGGTGTGTGAGTGTGATCTGAGGTGTGATGGCGTGTGTGTTTTCTGAGGAGTGTGTGTGTGTGTGTGTGTTCAGGTTCACACAGAGACGTACGAGCACATAGAGAAGCAGGGTAAGTACGAGCTGCTGCGCTCCACACGCTTCTTCGCTGGTCTGGTCTGGTTCCTCACGCTCAAGCGCAGGATAGACGGCCTTCTGCTGGACACACTACACAACAAGAGGTGAGTGTGTGTGTGTGTCAGAGGAGAACACTGATGCTGACTGAGTGTGTGTGTGTGTGTCAGGGTGGCGGACGCCGTGAGTCTGGTCTCTCTGTTCCACCTGGTTCACCCTCAGACTCCGTCCGCACAGGAAGCAGAGCGACAGGAAGCCACCGGCCTGCAGCTCCTCAAGGTCACACACACACACACACTGACCTCTCTCTCTCTCTCTCTCTCTCTCTCACGCACACACACATTGTCCTCTCTCTCTCTCTCTCTCACACACACACACACACACACTGACCTGTCTCTCTCTCACACACACACTGACCTCTCTCTCTCTCTCTCTCACACACACACACACACACACTGACCTCTCTCTCTCTCTCTCTCTCTCTCTGTGTGTAGATCTTCAGTCAGCAGGAGTCGGGTCGGTCTGGTCTTCTAGATCTGGAGCTTCAGCGCTGTGAGCAGGAGGAAGATCTCAGCGCCGCATGAATAAAGTCTCTGTCTCACACACACACACGTGTCTCTCTCTCTGCTCAAACACACACAGCATCATCATCATCATCAACAGTCTTTATTTAGAAAAACAAACGGCAAGAATGAGTGACTCCAGCGGGAAAAGCCCCAGAATGCACTGCAGCGTCAGGCCACGGGATTCCCCATCAGTCTCTCCTGACGCAGACACGCCAGACGCTCCAGCCACTGAAGCTCCGCCTCCTGCTTCACCACCAGCAGCTGAGAGAGAGAGAGAGAGAGAGAGAGAGAGAGAGAGAGAGAGAGAGAGAGAGAGAGAGAGAGACGGGGTGAGAGAGAGAGAGAGAGAGAGAGACGGGGAGAGAAACAAAAAAAGGGATAGAGACAGTGAGTGAGAAAGAGAGAGGGACAAAAAAGAGAGAGAGATAAAAGAGCGAGAGAGAGAGAGAGACAGGTGGAGAGGAAGAGAGACCCAAGATGAAGAGAGAGAGAGTGACAGAGAGACGGATGGATAGATGTGGGAAAGAGACAGACACATGGAGGGAGTGAGTGAGAGAGAGAGAGTGATGGAGAGACACAGAGAGGCAGAAAAAGAGAGTGACACAAACGGATAGACACAGAGTGAGAGACAGACGGAGGGGGAGGGGTTAGGGGTGTGACTCGAGTGGCGTTCTACAGTGAAGCCTCAGAAGAGGCGGAGTCTCCAGACTAATGCTCCCGCTGGCTTGATAATAAAGCGCGTGTTGCGTGTGTAATTGTGTTGCCTCAGACGTGTTATTACAGGCGTGTGCGTGACGGATTCCTGCATCAGTTCAGCTTATGAGTTCCTCAGCGACACTCATCACTCACTCACTCACCAGAGACGCCGCGTCACGTGACCGCGCCTGACGTACAGTAGATACAGTAGCGCCGTGTCATTAGCGTGTCATTAGCGTGATCAGCTCCGCGCCGCCGGCATATTGCAGCGATAGATCAGCCGCCGCCGCCGCGCTCGTCTGCATCAGTCACGCTTAACACGCTTAGTGCTGAACCACACACACCATATTACACACCGACAACAACACCAGATATTACACTGAGTGTGTGTGTGTGTGTGAGAGAAAGAAAGAGTGTGTGTTTGTGAGAGAGAGTGCATGTGTGTGTGTATGAGAGTGTGTGAGAGAGAGAGTGTGAAAGAAAGTGAGTGAGAGAGAGTGTGTGTGTGAGAGAGAGAGAGTGACTGAGTGAGTGTGTGTGTGAGAGAGAGAGTGTGAAAGAAAGAGTGAGAGAGAGAGTGTGTGTGTGAGAGAGAGTGAGATAGATAGAGAATGAGTGTGAATGTGTGTTTGTGAGAGAGAGAGTGTGTGTGTGTGTGTGTGTGTGTGTGTGAGCTTACATTAGGGTGAGCTAGTGTGTTGCTGTCGTTGTATTTGATGGCGGTGGGCAGTGATGTCACTTCCTCTGTGGTCGTCTCCGTCTCGGCCTCTGAAGGGTCAGTGACCTACACACACACACACACACACACACACATCACAGAAGATCTGATTACACTGACTGGATGCGGGCCAGGGGGCGGGGCCTGGCTGTGGTGTTTTGTCAGCGTGTAATGTGATTGGCTGCTGCGGACACACGCACCCTGACGGCGTCTCGAGATGATTTGAAAGCTCGAGGAACAAAAGCGTCTTCGCTCTCGATGGCACTGATCTCCTTGATCCGCCTCACCTGCTCGGCCAGAGACAGCTCCTCTACAGGACGAGAGGTCAGAGGTCACACACGCACACACACACACACACGGGTGAATTATATAGCTGTGTGTCTGCTGTAAACCTTCATGAACACACACACAAAATAACACAAATCAATACATCTTACTAACACTTAAGTACATGCATTATTAAACATCATGATGTCTGACATAAATCCATTAAAGCTACGCGTGCACACACACACACACACACACACACACACCTGTGTCTCAGATAATGGACACACACCATCGATAAGTGTGTGAGTGTGACACTGACTGGTCAGGGCTAAACAGTCGGTTAAGATGAAGTTGTGAACTATAGTTCAAAGGTGCTTTTATTTATAAAGCACTTTAAAAACCAGACGGACTGACTCAAGTGCTTGACATTAAAAAAAAAAAAAAACAACAGTAAAATCGAAAAGGCATAATAAAACTATTAAGTCAAAAATCGTAAAATGATATTAAAATGAATAAAATAGATAAAACCGTGACATACACTAAAGAAGGTAAAAACAATTTGCACCGTACAATAACTAACATATCGTTTTATCTTAATGTTTTGGAGCGGAGTGTGTGATCGTTGTTTTTTTGTTTTTTTTTCCGCCGTTGTTTTCTCCGATTGTGTTAAATGAAGATAACTAAACTGGTACTAAACTGGTAAAACACTTTTTGTGTTGCCGGCTAATATTACAAATCAACACGAAAACGTGTAGAAAACGTCGCATTTTTTCAAAAGGAAAACCCCGCCAACATTTCAGTTAATTTTGATTTTGAAGTCATTTATAATTAAAAAATAATCGCGGTCCCTGCTGTAGTTCTCCAGCAGAGGGCGCCACCGACCCGCCACATTCAGTTTGTGACGCCAGGGGAAAGCGCGGGAAACCAGCGACGGACTGATTACGGTAATGATCGCGATGTTTGTCGGGGCGGAATCACAGAAAGAGAAGCGCCGCGTCAGATCCCGTTTTAATCGGCGACTGTCTGTCGTTTGAATAGTCGTTTTTGTCTGTCTGTCTAAAAAAAAAAAAAAAGCACGTTAGTGTGTGACGTCACCGGCTACAATCACGTAAACACATGCATAATTTAGAAATGTCTCTTGGTTGAAAGAAACACTGTTTAAATTGTTAAATATATTGTTTATTCTCTCACTCTCTCACACACATTCTCTCTTTTCTCACTCTCTCACACACATTCTCTCTCTCTTTCTCTCTTTGTCTCTCTTTCACACACATTTTCGCTCTTTCTTTCTTTCTCTCACTCTCTCTTTCTCTCTCTCTCTCACACACACACACACACACACACTTTCTCTCTCTCTTTCCCTCACACACACACACACACACACACACACACACACACACACTTTCTCTCTCTCTCTCACACACATTCCCTCTCTTTCCCTCACACACACACTTTCACTCTCACACACTTTCTCTCTCTCTCTCACACACATTCCCTCTCTTTCCCTCACACACACACTTTCACTCACACTGACACACACACACACACACAGCTCCTCTGTGTCAGTGTATACGCTGTTAGCTGTCTCCCCGTGGACGTCTTTATTTATTTCTTTCAGACTAATTGATAGACATTAAGACATTAATCAGCCGCTCTCCATCTTTGGGCCGGAGAAGATGAATACCAACTTTTATAATAACCACCTTCCCCAGTTTAGGCCTCATTAGCATTAATTTTTAATGCAATTATGCTATTCTTTTACGCCGCGCTCATAAATTATGAGTCTTTTGTTGGCGGACGGCCTCGCGAGCCGCGGCTAATGCGCGCGCGTCTGATCTTTAAGGCAATTACTGGCTTCTTCACTCTTTTATCTCTCCGCAGCTCCAATAACCTTCCGTCTAATGATCCGCGCGTCAAGCCTCCTCCATTAGCGCCTGAGCCGAGGTCACGTGACCAATCAGAGCCCAGCCTGGTCAACGCACGCATCACGCTGCCAAAGTGCCAAAAAAAACCCTTCAAAAAAGTGCTTCATATGGAGGTGGTTAGTTAGCTTCCCCGCTAGCACTGGCTAGCTACTGTACTTTACTGTACTTTACTGTCGTTCATCAACGTGTCATTAAAATGTTTTCACACACCATCCACTTCCTGCTTCCCCTGGGAACTGAACCTACGACCTGACGACATCAGCGACTGTGGAGGCGGCGAGTGATGCTAATGCTAACTAGCGTCGAGCTCTCGTTAGCAACGGAGCATCACCAGGAAGATTCCGCGATAAATCAGTGTGTGTGAGTGAGTGTGAGTGTGTGTGTGAGTGAGTGTGAGTGTGTGTGAGTGTGTGTGTGTGTGTGTGTGTGAGTGTGTGTGTTTTCCCATCAGTAAAGTGCAGTGACTCTTCTGTTAACATCTATAATTAAACTAACACACCAGCTAATTACGTGATTGCACGCAGCGGTGACGTAGCTGTGTGTGTGTGTGTGTGTGTGTGTCGGGCGGGTCACGGGCTCTATGCCGGACCACTCATTTGGATAATTGAGAGCAGTGACCCCGCTGACCTCTGCCTGCTTCATGCTAATGCTAATGCTAATCTCTGTTCCTGCGCGACTGAGAACCGCCGCGACCTTGACCATCACACACACCCTGTGACCCCTGACCCCAGCACCGCAGGAACCACACATACACACACACACACACACACTCACGCACACATATAATAATATTATTGATTCATTTTTAAATGATATAGATTACAGTTTTACATGTGAAATTTTACATCATACTATTTGTAAATAAGTGTGTTATTGAATGAGTGAGTGTGAGTGTGTGTGTTATTCAATGTGTCTGTGTATTTGTGTTATTGAGTGTGTGTGTGTTATTGAGAGTGAGTGTGTGTTGCATTAGTCTAGCGTGCGGTGGCGTTCTCAGTGTGTGTGTGTGTGTGTGTGTGTTCCTGTAGATCTGGCTGGACTTTACAGGCGTGTGTGTGTGTGTGTGTGTGTGTGTGTGTTTGGTCTCGTGAGCAGGATAGACGCGTCTCTCTCTCGCCGTAAAGTCGTCGCTGAATTAGCATTGATGAAAAATCAATGAGGCGTTAATTGCTTGGCGAATGGCAGCAAAGGGAAGCGGCGGCTGATTCGTGGCCAGACTATCGCTCGCGGGTTCATCGGGCGGATCGGCGGGAAAGGTCTCAGTTTGATAATTACATTTTCTCGCTCTGATTTTCTGCCAATTTTATTTCCTCGGGGGCCGCGGCAGCGATCCATCATTAGCGCGCGGAAAACACTCGCTGTGATCGCGAGACAACGCGAGCGCTTCACACACACACACACACACACGCACACACACACGCACACACGCCACGAGGTCACACACACACGTCGCTGGAAAATGTTACAGTCACGACGACAAAAAATCTGCGATTGTGTCTCTTCTGCACTTGAGCGACACCTAGTGGACGAGGTCAGCGGGTCGCCATCTCTCTCCTCATTGGTCAAACTCTGAGTGGCTCATTAGGGCGGGGCAGGGCGGGGCAACTGTCTGTCAATCTACAGTACTGTGTGTCTGTCTTGTAGTTTGTGAGTTGCTGTTAGCCGTAACGCTAACTCCAACTAACTAATGTCCAATTAAAAGACGAGTCGGACCATTAAAATGATACCACACGCTATAAATAACCTAAAAATCACGTCTTTCCTTTGTTTTGGTGTAAAGAAGCACAAGAATATTAGGAACATGTTGATGAACTGTCCTTCTATAAAACATTCCACGAATCACCTCGTAATTCCTTAGAAATATTTCTGTAAATAAATAGGATGTGGTTAAAAAAAATGGGTTTTGTTTGAAAATTTGTGGTTTGCTTTGAAAATTCTACACTCTTTATCAACTTTTCTGCGTTTGGGTAACGGCATTTTGGCTAATGAGGGTGTAGCGGAGCGATAGAGACCGAGGTCTTCAGGCTGTCTCAGTGATACGCCGCTCTACTACTTTAAAAATATATTAATTCCAAGCCTTTTATGCAAGTTTTCCCACTTTCACATTATTCCGCGGGCCTGAATGAACCTCCTCAGGGGGCGGAGTCTGGCCCGCGGGCCGCGTGTTAGAGTGCGTCTCACCTCCTTCCGCGCTCCTCTGCTCCTTTCTCTCGCTCTCCTTCGCACGCAGCGACTCGTCGGTCCGCGCTGAAATCAGAAGAGGCGTGGCTTAAACAACCTGATTGAGAGACGCTGTTGTGCCGCGATGCAGTTTGTCGGCTGAACTTGTAGAAATTGCTTCGGTGCGTGTGTGTGTGTGTGTGTGTGTGTGTGTTTCAATACCGCCTGTAAATTAATTACACCTCTGTTCCCGCGCATCATTTATTCTAAAGCGCCGCGCGTCTCCCAGGAGCAATTTGCCTTTATTGCTGTTTTACTCGCTGATGAGAGTCGCGCGGGTGAGAGGGGGGGGGCGTAATCGCACGCTGTTTAGCACGGTTAGCATGAAATCTAAACGGATATTGCGATTGTTGGAGTGGGCAGGGAATCAAACGACCCGGAATCCCGGAGAAGAAGAAGAAGAAAAAGAAAGGCCTGATCTGCATTTAAAACGCAAACAAACCAACAACCGACATTTACACATCACGAACAAACCACGGCGGATAATCCCGCGAGCGCTGGCGCTGGAGCCGCGTGCTGGGACGCTAGGCCGCGGGCGCGCTCCACTGGGTTCGCCTCTCTCGCTCTTTTGTCCCGCGCACAAACACGGAGAAAAGCTCGTCTTAATTACGCCGCCGCGCGCTCATCGCCATAGTTACGCGCTCAAGCCGCCACTCAACAATGAGCCAAATCTACCTCCACAACGCTTTTAAAAAAATCGTTTAAGCCATAAATCATCCGCCCACATTCCGCAAACACGGAAAACATTGGCAGGAAAACCCAGAGAGACGCTTGTGTGGAGCCGAAGCTAAAAAGAGCCGCGAGAATCGAACCCGCAACCCTGCTGTGGCAAACACCAGCCGAAAGCCAGTGTCCAATCACAGACCAGGCCTAATCAACGGCCTGTTCTGATTGGCTGGACTCCGTTTCACATCGTTTTACATTCGACGCCTCAGTTTCTGTTTTCTACTCGTGTAAACGCTTGACACTTTAAGTATTTACAGTAAATCAAATACACAAGTAAAACAAAACTAAATTATTCTCACTGAAACTAAAAGCCTTGATGATGTCCATCACATACTGCAGACACACACACACACACACTTTTGCACAGACAGACAGACAGACACACACACACTCTCTCTCTCTCTCTCTCTCTCTCTCTCTCTCTCCTGCAGAGACACACACTTTTGCGCACACAAACACACACTTTTGCAGAGACACACAGACACACAGACACACACACACACACACACTCTCTCTCTCTCTCTCTTCTTTCTTTCTCTCCTGCAGAGACACACATTTTCACGCACACACAAACACACACTCCTGCGCGCGCACACACACACGCACACACACTCGCCTGCAGACACACACACACACACTGTCTGATGGGGGCAGTGCTGGGGCGGGGGAGGGGGCGGGGCAGTATTGATCCACAGCGGCTGATAACCTTCCCGTCTCGTTAGCCTGAAGCACCTGTGCGGCGGGGGCGGGGCAAGTCCTTCGCCGGCTCCTTAAAACACGCCCTCCAACCAGACGCCGCCCGGGGCCACGCCTTCAAAGAGCCCGCCTTCCTCTGTGAGTCATTACCTGAGACCTCACAGAGCGCCCGCCCCTCACCGCCTAACCAAGCCACGCCTCCTACACGCCCTGACTACAGGCCAGAGCGGCGAGGGCGGGGACAGAGCCATCAGTGTCATTATCATCGCTTTTTAGACGCTTTGTGACAGTTGCGAAACGCGCCTTACAAATAATACACATCACAACGGCGTCCAGCTCTGATTGGCTGACGGATAAACCAGCGGTTCTGACGATCAGCGGCGCTGGGAAAGTTACACACAGTCGACTTATCCACACACACACACACACACACACAGACTTACACACACACACAGACTCACACACACACACACTCACCCACACACACACCCAGTCACTCACACTCTCTCGCTCTTTCTCTCAAACACACACACACACACACACACTTTCTCTCTCACACACACACTCTCTCTCTCACACACACACACACACACACACACACTCTCTCTCTCTCTCTCTCTCTCTCACACACACACACACACACACACACACACACACACACACACACTCTCTCTCTCTCACACACACACACGCTCACTCTCTCTCACTCACACACACACACACACTCAGTCACTCTCTCTCATTCACACTCTCTCTCTCTCTCTCTCTCTCTCTCTCTCTCTCTCTCTCACTCACACACACACACACACACACACACACACTCCCTCACTCGTCTGGATCATCAGGAGTGCGTCTCGTGTGGCAGGTGGTGGTATTACACAGTGAATCACCAGACGAACAGTATTTGTAGGAACAGTAAATGTTGAACACACAGATTTCCCGAGATTAACGAGCGTGTGAAAGAGGAGATCCGCGGCCTCGCCATCACTCACGCTTTAATCATCAGACCTGAGCCTTTCTTTACACACCAGCGTAAATAATGACGCCGACGCGCAGAAACGCAAACAGCTGAGAGTGTGTGTACGCACGCACACACACACACACACACACACACACACACGTGCCAATCAAGAGCAATCCAAACGCCGCGGCCCCAGGAAGTGCGATCAATCAGACGCTCGGCGAACGACAAACACGATATTCGCCGCGACGACCCGCGACGCTAAAAACCTCCCGCTCAATCAACAGTTACACACACACACACACACACACTCACTCAGTCAGTCACACTCACACACACACACTCACAAACATTGTATATATAATCCACGTCGTATTATGACGATACCACAATCAATTTAAGACTTTAAAATATTTATGCTACAATAGTTTAAACACACACACACACACACACACTTTCAAAAACATAACACCACTGAAATGTTACTGTATGACGTTTATACAAGCAAAAAAAATGTAATAAAAAGTGATAGAAATGTGTGCGTGATAGGGTAAAAAAATACAACATTGAGTGAAAGAAAGAAAAGAGAGAAGAAAAGTGATATAATGAAACATGCTGAGGGAGAAACACACGAGAATGGAAAAAAAAACGGGCCTAATACAGAAACAAGGACATACTGTATATAAACAGAGAAAAATAGAGCGAGGAAAAAGCGAAATAAATTGACAGCGAAGAGGAAGGAGAAAAAAGAGTGACTGAGAGACAGAGAGAGAGAGAAATGGAGAGAAAGAAAAAAAAATCTGAAAAAAGTTAGAGACACAGAGAGGCAGAGAGAGAAAAAAATCAGAAAAAAGAAAGAGAAAGAAAGAAAGAGACAGACAGACAGACAGACAGACAGAGAAATAGAAAAAAATCTGGATATAGAGGAAGAGAAATAAAGCGAGCGAGAGAGATAGAGAGAGAGAGAGAGAGAGAGAAACTAAGACAGAAAGACAGAGAAAGAGAGAGAAAGAAAGATTGAGAGAGAGAGAGTGAACGCGCAAAACTAAGCTCGTTCACACACACACACACACACACACACACACACACACACAACAACAACAACAACAACAACAACAAAAAGTGCTTTAAATGATTGACCAAACACTTGTGACACTGGAGTAAAACTTAAATGATGCTAATTAAATATTAACGTTGCTGAATAATTCATGAGCTGCTGGGTTTGTGCTGAGACCCGATCAGAACCATCACCCGCAGTAATTAATTAATTACACACACACACACACACACACACCGGCCCAGGAGACGACAAACACACAAACATCCTCACTCGCCCGCCGGCGCCGCTGCATTATTCATGAGGCTCGGACCCAGCCAATCCAGCCAGAGACGACCCCAGGCCACGCCCCACCCACCACACACACACACACACACACAGGCCAGGCGAAGGCCGCGTGATCGTCAAGTGCATTTGGGAAATTGATTTTTACAAAACAAAATGTGTATTAAATTAACAAAAAAAGGTTTTTAGTTAAAAAAAAAAAAAAGAAAAAAGTACCTTAATTAGTAAAAATATATTTAGATATGCGCTAATACTAGATATTCATAAAACAAAATGATCAATATTGTAAAATTTTAAAAATATACTGTATGTCAGACAGTACTTGTGTATTTTCAATATTTTCAAATTTTAATTAATTCATATTTACATTTTACATGGCATGACATGCGTCGAGCATTTAAACACGGGGCGGGGGGGGGGTGCATGTGAGAAAGAGATACAGTAAAAATAAGAGATAAAAAAGCAATAAAACACAAACTACAAAGAATGAAAAAATGAGAAAAACAAGGAAAAAATTATGAAGATGGAAAAAAAAAATACAATAAATAAAACGAGCAAAATATAAAATACAAAAAAAGACGAGTGTGATCCAAGTTCAAGATTATTTATACAGCGCTTTTCTTAGTTTGAGACCAACGTAATGTCACTATGCAAATTAGGGAAAAAAATTGTCTTAAAAAAAGAAAAACGTCCATTCTTAATCTGTTCAAAAATTAGGAAAAAAAAAAAAAAGAGTCAGTCAAAAAAGAAAAAAAAAATGTGAAGTGTGGATAAAGTGTAAAGTATATTTATAAGACATATATTTATTTAAATACTTATAAGACACACACTCTTCTAGGAGTTCGAGGGGCGCACACACACACTAATCACGCCGCTCACGCTTTAAATATTGATGCTCAATTACAGCGACGTCTGTTTGGCGTCTCCCGGCGGCCACATCGCCCGCGGCGCCATCACCTATTCTCTTTCAACGCCGGCGCCGTGAGGAAGGTGAGCGAGATTATTAGAAGTTTGGAATGATCACAAAGCTGCGCGCGGCCTGTCAGAGCGGCCCGACGGGTCATTCATCCGCTACGGCCGCGGAAACGCCATCAGCCGCGCGCAGATTAAACCCGGGCGCACGTGACACACGGCAGATTATTGATCGAGAGGCCGCCGCCGTTATTCTGACGAATACGATCACAGGCAGTGTTCATTTCTCTGACGAAATATTACCGTCGCCGTCTTAGTCAACGACACTTTTTCCCTGACGGAAACGAAACTATAAAGAAAACTCCCGCTCAGGGCCGAAAACTATAACGGCATTTATTGACACTTTCGGCAACGGATAAAACTAAACGAAAATGCCTTCGTGACGACGTCCAATCATAATCCGAGCTTGTGGAGAAAGGCGGGTGCAAACGCACTGAGAACCAATCAGGACACGGAGTCTTTCAGCTGCAGGAAAAGCATGATGAGATAGTGAGAGTGTCTTCAATAACGTCTACTTACAACAGGAAATAGCGCTCAGATTTATGGATTCATTTTACATTAAACGCGACTCTAGAAAAACTATCTGTACGCCGCGTGAAGTAAGAAGAAACACAACACACCTGAAGCGCCATCTGCTGATGAAATCATCTCGTTTTTTTCACTGTGCAACCGTTTGTTACTTACAAACGTGATGCAATTATAATTTATTTTATTTGACTGTATTTAATTTCCTTTTTGACTGTATTTAATTTCATTTATGAGAATACATTTATTTGGATTGAAAGAAAAGTTCATAAAAAGTTCAAGAAAAAGAAATGTTTTTCCAAATAAGTAAGATTTTTATATTTTTTTTTATACGTTCCTAGTTAACTACGTACGTATTAAGATTTCTTAGACACACAACTTTAGTAAACATTTAGAATATATACTGTAGAACTTATATTTTCGTAAACTAAATCTATACTGTAATTTAGTCGACTAAAATGCTGTGGTATTAAGTCGTCAAATACTAAATATCATAAATGTCATATACTAAAACTAAAAAAAAATTAAAGATGACTAAATTGGGACTAAAACTAGTCAAAAGACTACGACTGAAACTAAATGATCAGGGGCAGACACCAGTCAAACTAACTCGGTTAAATGCAGATTAGACCAATCACACTGAGACGCGGGTGAAGCTCGAGCGCGTACACACTAAACGTCTGCGTGAAGGAGAAACGCTAAAGTTGTACAGCGGTAATGAACGCGGCGGACGAACTTCATCTGATCCAAACTCTCATCCACTGGAACCGCGTTCCAACTTTCCCACTATCGCAAACGTTTGGCCGGATCATTAGCATCTGTGTATGTGTTTTGTGTGTGTGTGTATGTGTGTGTTCACAGCGGGAAGCGATCTGCTGTCCGGTCATTAGCGTGTCCGGCGACTCATTATAAAGCTGCGTGGGCTCATCAGGAGCGGATCAGAACCTCATCACCGCGCTAGTCAGCCTTCGCGCCCGTTTGTGATCCGCTCCTCAATCAGGGGAGAAATGGGGCGCGACGGCGATGTAAACGCGGGCAGGAGTGGGCGGCGACTTCCCTTTATTGCCAACGGCAGGCGAAGTTTAGCGAGGCCGTTTAACGCCAAATGAGGCCTGACAGCCGCGCCCGCGCCCAGCCGCGTCGAGGATTCGCTTGATTTCTGGCCTTTTATCTGGCAAACGCTCGGCGCTGGAATCCAACAACTCAGCGAGGAGAGAAGAGAAGAGAAGAAACGAAAGAGCGTCTGTGATGAGCAGGACGGCGAGTGACGGCGTGAGAGAAGCTCCGTCTGGTGTCAGGAGGCGTCACACTCGCCATCAGATAAACACAGCTACAACAATCACCGCGCATCTCTCCACATCAGCACCACCACCTCCGCCTCCTCTCCATTATTCCTGCGGCCCACTCATCACAAGCTCCTCTGGCTGAGGGCCATTATTCACCAGCTCCACAGAGGAGAGAGAGAGAGAGAGGGGCCGGCGGGCGAGAGAGAAGAGCCAGTGAGAGAGAGAGAGAGAGAGAGAGAGAGAGAGAGGAGCCAGGTGAGCGAGCAAGAAGAGCCAGTGAGAGAGAGAGAGAGGAGCCAGGTGAGCGAGCAAGAAGAGCCAGTGAGAGAGAGAGAGAGAGAGAGAGAGAGAGAGAGAAGGCGGGTGAACAATAGAATGAACCGGGCAAGTGAGTGAGAGAAGAGGTGAGCGAGTGAGAAAGAGGAGGCGGGCAAGCGAGTGAGAGAAAGAGAGGAGCAGGACGAGCGAGAGAGGAGGTTAGCGAGCGAGAGAGAGGAGGTGGGCGAGCAAGTGAGAGAGAGCAGGGCGAGTGATAGAGAGAACCAGGTGAAGGAGTGAGAGAAGAAGTGAGCAAGCAAGAGAGAGAGAGAGAGAGAGAGAGAGAGAGAGAGAGAGAGAGGAGGCGGGTGAGCAAGTGAGAGAGAGAGAAAGGAGCCGGGAAAGGGAGAGAGAGAGGAGGCGGGCGAGCAAGTGAGAGAGAGAGGGAGAGAGAGAGCAGTGCGAGTGATAGAGAGAGAAGTTGGGCGAGCGATAGAGAGAACCAGATGAGGGAGTGAGAGAAGTAGTGAGCGAAATGAGAGAGAGAGAAGAGGCGGGCGACCAAGAGAGAGAGAGGAACCGGGCGAGGGAGTGAGAGGAGCTGGGACTAGAGAGAGGGAGTCGGGTGAGGAAGTGAGAGAAAAGAGGCTGGTGAGCAAGAGAAAAAGAGGGAGAGAGGGAGACAGAGAGAGGAGCAGGGCGAGCGAGAGAGGAGGTTAGTGAGCGAGATAGAGGAGGTGGGCGAGCAAGTGAGAGAGCGAGAGGAGCAGGGCGAGCGAGTGAGTGAGAGCCAGAGAGAGAGAGATGGCGGGCGAGCGAGGGAGAGAAAGTGCCAGCGCATTTCATGTAGAGGATGGTGAGAAACATTGTGTTTCGACCAATCACACGAGTGGCTCTGTAGGTCTTATTTTCAGGCTGCGCTTCAGAAGCCTGTAGGTTCGAGTCCCAGACGAGACGTTTAACCTACGACACGAGCACTAGTACTAGCTTCACCCACGGACACCCGCCCACTCCTCCTCACACCTACACGGGGCGTCACGCGCGGGTGATGAATGGAGGCGATCAGGAGGACGTGATTGGACACGCGGAGGATCAGTCACGGGCGTTTAACCTTCAGCGCGGCGCCGCTCAATCACTCATCATCCGCCAGCACCGCCACACTCACACCTGCAGCTATTCTCACAGAACTTTACTAAAGCTTTACAACTACGAAAACAACATTACACAACAAGTGTGTTAAAATATAATTACGAAAGTGAAAAACGTACAAGATATGTGCCGTAATAAAATTAAACCATCAAACCCAAAAGAGACCGCAACAGGAGAGTGAGAGTCAGAGGAGAGTGTCAAAGAGTGAGAGAAGAGTGTCAGAAGAGAGTGAGAGAAGAGTGAGTGCCAGAGGAAGAAGAGTGGGAGTGTCAGGAGAGTGAGTATCAGGAGAGTTTTAGAGAAGTGTGAGAGGAGAGTGAGAGAATAGAGGGAGAGTCAGAGGAGAGTGAGAGAAGAGTGCAGGAGGAGCATGAAATGTCATAGGAGAGTGAGAGAAAGATGTCAGAGGACAGTGAGAAGAGTGAGTGTCAGAGAAGAGTGGGAGTGTCAGGAGCGTGTCTGAGAAGAGTGTCAAAGGAGAGTGAGAGTGTCAGGAGTGTGTCGGAGAAGAATGAGTGTCAGGAAAGCTTTGGAGGAGAGTGAGAGAAGAGTGTGAGAATAGAGTGAAAGAAACGTGTCAGAAAAGAGTGATCGTCAGAGGAGAGTGGGAGTATCAGGAGCGTGTCAGAGGAGAGTGAGTGTCAGGAGAGTTTCAGAAGAGAGTGAGAGAAGAGTGTCAGAAGAGTAAGACTGTCAGAAGAGTCAAAGTGTAAGAGAAGAGTGAGTGTCAGAGAAGAGTCAAAGTGTAAGAGGAGAGTGAGAGAAGAGTGTCAGAAGAGTAAGAGTGTCAGAGTCAGAACAGTGGGAGTCAGAGGAGAGTGTCAATGTACAAGGCGAGTAAATCATTGGGTGTAGAGACGGTGGAGTGAACACTCACTCCTCACACTGACTGGCTCAGAGAGACGATCTCACCCTGATCCTGATGATTTCCCGCCGCAGGAGATGAAGCGAGGAGGAGGACGAGGAAGGCGAGGTTACAGATTACTCCCACAATCTTCTCAATAACGGCCTCCTCGCACTCACCGCTATCCCGTGACTGGCGGCTAATCCAGTTTATCAAAGCGGGGTATTAGCGGCCCGGGCCAAAAGTTGATGTTTACAAGGCGAGGGCAAGAGAAAAGCGCACAGCTAATTCCTCCGGGGCTGTAATCCGCCAGGATTAGCGCAGCGCTTGTGTGGAGATTATATATTTATAGGCGAGGTGTTCGGTCTTGGCACAGATGCATCATGGTCCGCCGGAATTAACTCGCCATCGCCAGATCTTTACAAGCGGCTCTAGGACAAAGAAACTTCCACCGGCGGAAAATAAAACACCAGATTAGAACAGCGATACACACCACACACTTGTCTGTCTGTCTGGGGAGTCAAGTGTGTGTGTGTGTGTGTGTGTGTGTGCGCGTGTGTATGTATGTGTGTCGCTCTGACGTGATTAGCAGTGGTGAATCACTCAGTGGCCTGACAGGATGTTGTCATCAGTCGTGTTCGGTGCCACGCGACATGTGCCGTGCAGATGGAGTGAGGACGGCGTTCCTGACGACACCTGAGAAACACACACACACCAGTTGTGCGCAGGAGATGAAAGCGTGTGTGTGTGTGTGTGTGTCTCTAAAATTCTAGAGAAGATAGTGTACGCGCAGTTAAAATCTTTTTTAGATCAGCATAATATTTTAGAAGTCTTTCAATCCGGTTTTAAACCCTGCCATAGCACCGAGTCTGCACTTTTAAGAGTTTTTAATGATATCCTTCTGGCAACTGATGCTGGTGACCCTGCAGTCCTGGTTCTCCTAGATCTGACCGCTGCATTTGATACTGTGGACCATAGTATTTTAATTTCTCGTTTGCAGCACCTAGTGGGCATTCATGGTA
>MU204250.1:15737555-15749474 GCA_017309775.1 Paedocypris sp. Pulau Singkep | reverse complement strand
ACACACACACACACACACACACACACACACACACACACACACACACACACACACACACACACACACACACACACACACACACACACACACACACGGACACACCGACATCTGCATCGTCGAAACCAGAGACAGATCGATACGTCGTTAATGAAATGAGAAATTAATAGGTACAAACATGAAGACGATTCAATTATAGAAAATAACGAAGCTGACAATTATTCACTTTGTGCCAAATACACCTAAAAGAACGAAAAAAAACGGACTTGAGATATACACTTCGTGTGTGATGAACTAAGAACATTTTATTACATACAATCATCTTTCATTATTTTTGAATAAACGATTGGCTTATCTCGTTAATTTATCTCATTAGAAAAAAACTTGTGCTTTGAGACAGTTAAAACTGTGAAAAGCTCCTTACAAATGCTCAGAACTTGAACTTGAACTTATCTCATAATAAACATGTAATACATCCCGTTCAATTGTCGGATTTTTGCGCCACGTTTAACGCAAAACCGCGCGTTTCAGGTACATTCCCTGCTGTTGATGCTGCTGATGATGATGATGATGATGATGACGGCCGTGCTCGTTCTCTCTCTCTTAACCGTGTTTCTCCCCCTCTCTCCCACCCGTGCGTCTGTAGGATAGTCACGTGCCGCCCTTCTCCTTTCAGGTGCAGGCGCAGCTGCAGCTGGACAGCGCCGTGGCGCATGCGCACCATCACCTGCACTCGCACCTGGCCGCGCACGCGCCCTACATGATGTTCCCGGCCCCGCCCTTCGGGTTGCCCCTGGCGACGCTGGCGGCGGAATCCTCGGTGGTGGCGGCGGCGGCGGCGGCGAAAACCACCAACAAGAACTCCAGCATCGCGGACCTGAGACTGAAGGCGAAGAAGCACGCGGCCGCGCTCGGACTGTGACGTCAACAGATGAATAAGTTATTTATAAGTGACGCGGAGGACGCGGACTCGTGGATTTGTGTTTTTCTACTGCATGGACGGATGAAGCTGACCAGTGTCCCGCTGACCGCAGCGCTGAGGAGACGTTTCATACGCTGATCAATGACGAAATAAAGAGGCTGGCCTCGAATTATTTGAAACAAAGTTTCTCTGTGGATATTTGTGAACTTTAAACGAGCTTCTTGTTGCCAACGCGGACGCGCCTTTAGCGGGATAACGGGAGTGGAGAAGCGGAAGCGGACCCCGCCCATCACGCCACGCTTCCGGTCTGAGTTGTACAAACTCATCAGGCAATACACGTGTGAAACTGCCCAGCAGATGCCAACGTTTCTGATAAGCCATTTTGGATTGATTTTTGATTTCTTTCTTTGTCTTTATCTCCGTGTTGAAAGTAGAGATTCTCCAACTGTGACGTTCCAAAAGCACAGGAGTGTGAGCGTCTGTTTGTTCATATCACACACACACACACACACACACACACACACACACACACCTGTACATCTCTTTAGAACTGTTGTTTCAGTGGCTGTTTTTAAGACACACACGCTGTGTAAATCAATCAGATTGTGGCTTTTTTTTGTACGGATGATGGCGGATCCACGCGGCTGGACAGTGTGTGTGTGTGTGTCGGTCTTGCTGACTTTAATGCTACGGTGCAGTAAACATCCAGAACAATGTTCCGCGCCATCGAAGCGGTGGAATAAACGGGTCTTTTCCCTCATTCGTGTGCATTTCCTGTCTGAGGGGAAGCTGTGTGAGGCGAGTGGAATATCGCAGCTATTAATTAGCGCTGTCGGGCCGCGCGGTGTAACCAGGCTGTTTCTGTCTGGCGACTCGGACGCCAGAGCTGCTGAATTATTGATCTCTGCTGCTGCTTAGCGCAGACAAACTTGTAAATGCCGATCGATGCTCAGAGGACAAAGGTGGGTGTCAGAACCAGTGGCTTCCACTGAAGAAACCATCAAGTCGCCTCAGCAGCGAACCACCTTCAGCCTGATGACCACCTACTACACACCACACAGTGATGAACGCGGACCAGCGGCCAATCCCAGCTTATAATGCTAACCGCTAACCCTGAGCATTAGCCTCCACCGCTAACATTGACCTCTAGCCGTTAGTCCTGACCTCCACCATTAACCCTGAGCATTAGCCTCCATCGCTAACATTGACCTCTAGCTGTTAGTCCTGACCTCTAACGCTAACATTGACCTCTCACCTCTACTGCTAACCCTGAACATTAGCCTCCACCGCCAACATTGACCCCTAGCTGTTAGTCCTGACTTCCACCGCTAACATTGACCTCTAGCTGTTAGTCCTGACCTCTAACGCTAACATTGATCTCTCACCTCTACTGCTAACCCTGAACATTAGCCTCCACCGCTAACATTGGCCCCTAGCTGTTAGTCCTGACCTCTAGCACTAATATTGACCTCTCATCTCTAGTGCTAAATCTCAACATTAGCCTCTACCGCTAACAGTGACCCCTAGCCATTAGTCCTGAACTCTACGGCTAACATTGACCTCTCACCTCTACCGCTAGCCTTCAACATTAGCCTCCACCCTTAACATTGACTTCCACCCGTTAGTCCTGACCTCTACCCAATAGTCCTGACCTCTATCACTAACCAGAACGTCTAGGATGAAGCGCCAGCCCATGGACACAGAAGGCTAAAGCTAAAGCTAGTAATGTCACGGTTTTATTCTCCTGATGATGTTGTTTTCTGACCAGCAGAGGTGGTGTTGTGGAGTGAGTGGTTCTGATGGACGAAGGTGTGTGTAGAACTTTCCCCTCAGTGCTTCTCTTCCCAGCGCTAACATGTGTTGATAAAGTGTTTGCACTGGTTTACTGGGACTGGGTTGATGTGCCATTAAAGCTCGTGTTTTGACCCTGGCGTTGTCTCTTTGCTCTCGCGGACAGACGCTCCTCACAATCTCAGGAGCTTCACGCGACACGTGACCTGGAGTAAGTTCTGCGGCGCGGATAAGGAGCTACTGTACGTCTATATTTACCTCCCGGCGGCTTTTATCGCGCTCCGCGGCCTCGCGACTCCAAACCCAAGATCAGGCCGAGTGTCTGAGACGCGGAGAACAGAAGACTCTCTCTAGGTTTGCCTTTGTTAGACGCTAAGTGCGCGAAGCAGAAACATCAGACGCGCGCGGAGAACATCAGGGGAGCGGCGGATGATGAAAGAGCGGCTTCAAAGACGCCAGCGAGAAACCTGCACAGGCCGAGCAATTACTCCACACGCACACACACACTGAGGAGTGTGGATCAGTCCGTTTATTCTCGCCTTCGTGACTTTTCTCTCGTAATTGTTGGACTTGGAGCCGCTCTGTAAAACGACGCCCGCGGCACGAGGTGTAAAGAGTAGCGGACATACTTGAGTAAAAGTACAGATACTTGACTCCATTACAAAAATCAACAATTCCTAAACGACTTGAGTCAAAGTAGCAAAGTATCCAATTTTAAATGAACTCAAGAGTATTTTACTCGTACTGAACATAAGGAGGAGAGAAGAAATGTGAAGACAAACTCATCATGAGGTTTTGTTTTCGAATACAGAAATGAAATGTAACCTCATTGTTTTAAAAATGGCAGAACTAGACAAAAAGAACAAAAAGTCAGTCTCAAATGTGCCAAAAAATTGATATATAATACAAACCTGATTAATATTATATACAGTTTATATAATAATTATGTATAATATAATAACACATTCTTCCTCTTCTGAGTTTTCAAGGTCAAGTTTGAGTAGCTTCTCGAGTGATTAAAGACTTTTCTGTGATTAAAGGTTTCTCAGTATTGAAATGATACAAAGAGAGGCAGTGTACAGTAAACTACATATAAATTCAATGAAAAGCACATCACAAATGAAGATCTGGAAGATTTGTATAGTTTAACTTGACAAAAAAAAAATCACTTTAACATTAAATAGACGCAATGGGTTTCCTCAAATTTGACGGTGAATTAATAAAAGCGCTTATTTTTGCTGTCGAAGTAACAAAGTACATTTACTCATGTACTATACACCTCTGTGTGGCGCTCAGGCGGAGGTCTGGAGTTACGCTATAATTTTTTACTAAAACAATCTCAACTGAATAGAGGTCAAATTTAAGGTGAGTGTGTCAGTGTAACCACTAGGGGCAGTGTTGAGTACACACACACAATTACTTACACACACTGACTCCCACGCACACCTACTGTATTTAAGCGAATATAAGCACCCCCTAATCTTTTTTTGAAACAGTTTTTTTTCTGGCTAAATTACGGAAATTAGCAAATTCCAAGTCTTCTGTTCTCATCCTTCTAGACTTATCAGCCGCCTTTGACACAGTGAACCACCAGATCCTACTATCTGCATTGACAGGAATGGGCATCACCGGCACTGCTCTGGAGTGGTTTCGGTCATACCTCTCTGAGAGATCCTTCACCGTCTCCTGGTAAAGTACAGTATCTGATCCACTACCTGTTCCCACTGGTGTTCCCCAAGGATCAGTGCTTGGACCTCTACTCTTCTCCATCTACACAACTTCTTTGAGCAAGGTCATTAACAAACATGGATTCTCTTACCACTCCTACGCAGATGACACACAGCTCTTCACGTCTTTTCAACCAAATGACCAGACCGTCTCCAGCCGAATCTCATCCTGTCTCACAGATATCTCCAACTGGATGACAGAACATCACCTACAACTCAACCTTGACAAGACAGAACTCTTGGTGATTCCTGCTCATCCATCTATCCACCACAACATCACTGTTCAGCTTGGCTCAACCACGTTAACACCAGTCAAGACTGCCCGAAACCTCAGGCTGATGTTTGATGATCAGCTTACTTTCTCTGCACACATCTGTGCGACTGCCAGGTCATGTAGATTTGCTCTCTACAACATCACCAAGATACGACCTTACCTCTCACAATACGCCACTCAGCTTCTAGTACAGGCTCTGGTGATCTCAAGGCTGGACTATTGCTACTCTCTTTTGGCAGGTCTGTCTGTCGCTGCAACACAGCCTCTGCTGTGAATCCAGAATGCTGCAGCACGACTGGTCTTCAAACAACCTGAAGGACTCGTGTCACTCCACTGCTCGTCTCTCTGCACTGGCTGCCAACTGCTGCCAGGACCAAGTTCAAAGCTCCATCACTGACCTTCAAGACCATCACTGGTGCGGCACCATGCTACCTCAACTCCCTGATTCAGGAATACTCTCCCGCACGTAGTCTGCGATCCGAGAACGAACGTCGGCTAGTCGACCCTCTGCAACGCGGCTTGAAATCTCTCACAAAAACCTTCTCTCGTTCAGCGGCTGTCTGGTGGAACAATTTACCTATTCCTCTTAGAAAGTCTGCAACCTTCTCAACATCTAAAAAAGCACTAAAAACTGAGCTCTTCCACCAGCACCTTAACACTGATTAACAAACAAACAAAAAAAACTTTGTCTTGTGTTTCTTGTCTTGTGTTCACTGTTGTTGTTGACTGTCATGCTGTTCTGTCTAGTAAATTTCCTTATATAGTTTGTGTAGACATCTACTGGAGCCTATTGTAGACAAATCGCTTCACTTGCTCCTCTTTTTGTAAGTCGCTTTGGATAAAAGTGTCTGCCAAATGACTGTAAAGTAAAGTAGCTCAAATTGGGGGGGAAAAACAGGTGCTTATCATTGTGTATATACGATACTCGCTTGTTCACACACACACACACACACACACACACACACACACACACACACACATCACTCTCACAGACAGTCACACACTCACACAAATACTCACTTTCACACTCACACACACACACACACACACACACACACATCACTCTCACAGACAGTCACACAAACTCACTCACCCAGTTACCCCTACACACACACTCACACAAATACTCACTTTCACACACTCACTCACACACACACACACACACACACACTCAGAAACAGATTCTGTATTGTCATTGTTTGTTTGCTCATTTGGGCTTCAGTTGCTAAAATTGTGTGTGTATATACAGTATTTTGTAATAGTGTTGTGTTGATAAGAGGAACACAGATGTGATAACTGATGTTGTTCTGAATGTGGCGAGACGTACAGTAGCATCTTCACCATCTCTTAGTTCTCGCTGGATCTCACCGAAGGCCAGAACACGCGCACTAACGATGCCAGGCTCCGCCCCCACGTGTCTGATGAAATTACGGGCCCGAGTGTGTGTGTGTGTAGAGGCCGGGGAGGCGGAGCCTGCGGATAACGCAGATGAATACATTGTTACTCAATTTAAAATGATGTCACAGTGTTTAGCGGCGCTGTCCAGAGCTGTCAGGGGCCCGGGACTTAACAAGGCCCCGACCGCGCGATTGGATTATCCGCTCGGCAAAGTGATTCAGCGACATTAATATTAAACGTTTGGATTGAATAGAGGTGCATTAGCGTTCCTGCGCGGGTCCGCGTGAGAAATTGATCTAATTTCGCGGCGCAAACTGAATCTTGTAAGTCATTGCTTCTCGCGGCGTCCGTCACGCTTGTTTTCTCCTCACTTAGACGTCTTTCTACCCGGTGACCAACAGGCTTAGATTAAAAAGAGATTAAACCCAGATACAATATACTGGAGAAGATAGACTCACGTCTGAGGAACCAGTGGAATATTGATGATTCTCTCAACATTTACACTCATGTTGAGAGAGAGAGAGAGAGAGAGAGAGAGAGAGAGACAGAGAGAGAGAGACAAAAGAGTGAGAGACAGACAGACACTGAAAGAGAGAGAGAGAGAGAGAGAGAGACAGAGAGAGACAGAGAGAGAGAGAGACAGAGAGGGAGGGGAGGAAGAAAGAATGAGACAGACAGATAGACAAAAGAGGGCAAGAGAAAAAGAGAGACACTGAAAAAGACAGAGAGAGCGAGCGCAAGTGCGAGAGACAGAAACTGAAATAAAGAGAGAGGGAGAGAGAGAGAGACAGACATAGAGAGAGACAGAGAAAGTCTATTTATATACGTAGTGCTTTTCTTAGTCTGAGACCAACGCAAAGTGATAGAGAGAGAGAGAGAGAGAAAGTTCAAGTTCAAGTTTATTTATATATCGCTTTTCTTAGTCCGAGTGATAGAGAGAGAGATAGGGAGAGAGAGAATTTATATAGCACTTTTCTTAGTCCGAGACCAACGCAAAGTTATTAAGAGAGAGAGAGAGAGAGAGAGAGAGAGACAGGGAGAAAGAGAGATAGTGGAAGAAAGAATGAGACAAATAGACAGACAGAGAGAGAAAGAGAGAGAGAGACAGAGAGAGAGACAAAGAGAGAGAGAGAGAGACCGACAGACTAATGAGAACGACAGAGACATATAGTGACAAGCAGCACTGATGGGGTTCAAGTCTTTTTTGACGGGACTCGACTAGGTGTAAGTAATGAGTGAGTTTGTGTTTTAAGAGCAAAACAAGCAGTAAATAACATTTGAACGTGTTCCATTATCCTCATCAAGAACACACACGTTAAATACGTGAATCATAAGGACTGTGTGCTGCACGACCCACCGGACCGGAACAAGCTTTTCAAACCTCGTGTATTAATTCTTTATACTTGTATTTATTTAACTAATAATGTAAAATGTGTATAGAATTGTTAACTTATTATATAATATATGTGAACAATCAAACTACACAATAGCTCCGCCCACATTAAGCAGTGAAATCAAGCTCGGTGGATTTATTTCTTACGGAAAATCAAGTCTGTTCTTTATACGTATATTTTTATAACTAATAATGTAAAACGTGTATATAATTGTTAACTTGTTCTCTCTCTGTCCGTCTGATCACTTCCACGTGTCCTATCACAGTGGAACGTGGCGGTGATGCGGAGGGAGTCGCTCTGTCGCTCTCAGACTCGGGGTCTTCACTTCTTATCTAAATGAGTCGGGGAGACGCTTTTAACACTCCTGAAGCTGCGACACACAGCGCCAGCGCGGCGGCTTCTGCTGATACACACACACACACACACACACACGCTTCCCATAATATACATGCTTAAAAACACACGTGCACTCACACAATATCAGACACACCAACACACACACACACACACACACACACAGTCAGCTCATTATAACACTCATCAAGATTATTATATGTATGATAATCAGAAAAGCGATGCTGCAGCCGCTAAAGTGCTACAGGTGTTAGAGATGATACTGTGACGCTGGTCATAGAGAGATAAAGTCAGAGAGAGAAAGAGAGAGAGAGAGAGAGAGACCTACAGACAGAGAGGGAGAGAGAGACAGACAGAGAGAGGGAGAGAGAGACAGATTGACAGAGAGATAGAGAGAGGGAGAGAGAAAGAGATAGACAGAGAGAGAGAAGGATTGTGAGAGAGACAGACAGACAGAGGAAGAGAGAGACATAGACAGAGAGAGGGAGAGCGAGAGCAACAGAAAGAGCGAGAGAGCGTGTGGACTCGAGAGAGAGATAAAGTCAGAGAGAAAGAGAGAGACATACATACAGAGAGAGAGACAGAGAGAGAGGGATTGTGAGAGACGAACGGACAGACAGAGAGAGGAAGGGAGAGAGACAATGACAGAGAGAGAGAGAGAGAGAGAGTGCGACAGAGAGAGCAACAGAAAGAGCGAGAGAGCGTGCACGCTCAAGAGAGAGAAAGTCAGAGAGAGAGAGACGGAGAAAGAGAGAGAGAGAGAGAGAGAGAGACGGAGAGAGAGATGGAGATAAAGTCAGCGAGCGAGTGAGGGGGGGCGGGGTCAGTGGGCAGGATCTTCCGGCTGTAAACTTTATTCCTCCGACACTGCTGCTGGAGTATTGCTGTGGGAGCGGCGCGATACAAGGCGACACTCTAAATGACATTATTATAAAATGCAATACTCCTGGAACGATCCCTTATCGAATCAGGCCCCATGATCCGAGATGAATTTCCCCGTCCCCTAATCCATCAAGCGCGGCATATTAAACGGCGGGAGTCGCGCGGCATCACGGCGGCGCTCACTCTGGCCTTTCATTACGGTGCATTACCTCTTAATGAGAATTACAGTGATTCACTGGCCTCCGCCCGACGCCTGACAACTGAAATATTAACTCCTCAGTCACGGCTGTCGGAATTAAAATACTTAGAGCTGCCGACGTGCTCAATTAAATTGGCCTTTTATGTTCCTTACACGACTGACCCCCCGTGGGGATGGAGACACCAGGACAGAGAGAGAGAGAGAGAGAAAGAGAGAGAGAGAGTGTGCGCAGGAGAGGAGTGAGGACTGCGAGTAATGGACGAGTAACAGGTGAGAGAAAGAGAGAGAGACAGACCGAGAGAGGGAGAGAGAGAGAGAGAGAGAGACAGGAAGAGGAAGAGGGGAGAGAGACGGAGAGAGAAAGTTCCCCAAAACTGTGTGTGTGTGTGTGTGTGTGTGTGTGTGTGTGACAGCGGTGTATTGTGTCTCATTGTTGCAAAGAAACAATTAGTATTTGATCTTTCTGACTCTTTTTAGCTTCTATTTTGTCTGAAGGGTCAAATTCACCCGAACATTATCTTTGTAACACAAACATGTAGCGGTTGTTACAAATATGCCAACTGAAACATTTTTTGATTACACTAAATAAGACAAGCAGGAGAAATTTCAAAGCAGAAAAAGAATACTTTTAAGTATTTTCTATTATTTTGAAACTTTTAACACGTACAGTATATTTGTAACATAAACGTGGTGTTACAAATATGTAAACAGAATCATTGTATTTTTTTATATGATAATTACACCAAATAAGCCAAGCAGGAGAAGTTTCAAAGTAATAAAAAACTTTTAAATATATATTTTTTTATATTTTTTTAACTTAAAACTCTGAAAATGTGAAAATTCGTCTTTGCAACTTCTTTTCCATTTCTGGGTCCAATCTCTGCATCACAAGGCAGGACACACCCTCAGGACTAACCAATCACAGAGCAGGACACACCCACCAACTCACTACAGCAATTCAGACCTGAGTCTCTGACTGTTAACACAAAACTGGAGACTCGGAGAAAACCCAGGTGAGCATAATCAAATTCTACACTACAGCGCCGCCCACATAAAGCAAGCTCCGCCCACATACTGCAGTGGAAGAAACCCAGGTGAGAATAATCAAACTCTACACAACAGCTCCGCCCACATACAGCAAGCTCCGCCCACATACTACAGTGGAAGAAACCCAGGTGAGAATAATCAAACTCTACACAACAGCTCCGCCCACATACAGCAAGCTCCGCCCACATACTACAGTGGAAGAAACTCAGGTGAGAATAATCAAACTCTACACTACAGCTCCGCCCACATACAGCAGTGGAAGAAACCCAGGTGTACACAATCAAACTCTACACAATAGCTCCACCCACATACAGCAGTGAAATCAAGCTTGGTGGATTTATTTCTTACGGAAATTCCAATCTGTTGTCTTGTGCGCGCGCACACACACACACACACACACACACACACACACAAAACGGTCTAAAATCTTCAACTGACATCCAAGCTACACAAAGGTCCCCACAAGTGACCCACATTAGGGTAAATACTTGGCATTCGGGGCCCCACTGTGACCCAAACCCCTGCACACACACACACACACACACACACAAAACGGTCCAAAATCTTCATCTTGATTCTCAAACTGACATCCACGCTAGACAAAGGTCCCCACAAGTGACCCACATTAGGGTAAATACCTGGGCCCCAATGTGACCCAAACCCTTGCACACACACACACACACAGATGTGCGCGTGAAGCTTTAGCTCCGCGTCAGACGCTGCTTTGTTGCATTATGCATGGTGAGCGGGCGAGGCCTGGGCACGTTTATAGGGTCGCGACCCCGCCCGGAGCTCAGGCTGGTGACAGTCCGGCCGCGGCGCTTGGCACGGGCAGGAGTGTGGAGCGCTGCCAATCCACCCGCTCACCCTGACCCGGGGTCACGCCCACTCGGGAGGAAGTGGGCGGGTCTGATCCGCCTGCATCCCCAGCAGCGCTTTCACAGGCATCGATCGCAGGGAGGGCGAGGGCAAGCGGAGAACAGGCTCACACTGCAAATCACTGAGAATGTCTGAAATACTAAGGCGCCGCAGGACACGTCACCTCTCTTTCACCGAATCAACCCCCGGAATAAATCTCCGGGTGGGAAGCACGTGTGACCGGGCGGTCCGGGAGCTCGCGGGCCAATTTGAGATGTAGTGATGGTGTGATGCTGCTCTTCACCGAGGTCACTCACACTCCGTCTCTTTACACACTCACAAGCGCTGAGATTGAAATGCGGAAGCCGCGGAAGCTTCGCCGCGCCGCCAACCTGAACTTCCTGTTTGCTTGTGCTTGCAACACGCGGGTCTTGGTTCGATTCCCGGAAAGTTTGCTGAACTGATGAACAATGGACATTTTTCTCTTTTTCCTACAATCTGGACACAAATGAACAATGGACATTTTTCTTCACTAGAGCCTATTTTTTCCTCTAATTCCACATAGTGGCTTTGTGTTGGTCTCAAACTCCATTCTGATTTCTGATTCTGAGCTAATAAAAGCGCTATATAAATAAACGTGAACTGTTTATCTGTGTCCGTGTGAGCAGCTTTGAAAATGTAAATCTTTTAGTTTGAAATGTAAAACTTTTTGTGTTCGGAAAATCAACGCGACAATGACTTTCAATGGCTTAATAGTTTAAATACAGCTGCAAGCATCAAATTCCAGGCTGTTCACCTGTCGCGTAAACATTGATTGTTCATTTGAGAAGCTGACGGGAATTTTATTGTTCGTATCAATAGCTATAATAGCGTCGCTTCATCTAATTGTTCAGAGGTTCGTTCTAGCGCCACCTCTGGATCCTTTGTCAAGTTTTGATTGTACTGAAGACTGTACTTTTTTTATTTCAGAATAAAGAGCGTGGCTTCGCCCACATCACAGGAGATTCCTGATGACACTGCATTCCTGCATGATGTCACAAGTGATTTTTTTTCCCTTAAAACGTTGTTTCTCAAGT
>MU204250.1:15692402-15714488 GCA_017309775.1 Paedocypris sp. Pulau Singkep | reverse complement strand
GAGAGAGAGAGAGAGAGAGAGAGACAGACAGACGTTCAGAGGTTCTGAAGCGGACGATTGTCTGTGGTAGACACGAACCCCGAGCGCTCGACGTCTGACTTTCTCGAGGCGGCGTGTGGGACGTTCGCTCTCACGGTTCCACCCTGCGTCCTCCAGGAAGTACGGCAGCTCCAGCAGCTCCTCACACGACAGCCGCCCACACGGGTCCATCACCAGACACGACTGTGGACAACACCACACGGCCTCACCAGTCTGGATCACATGACCATCACCATCCGGTCTGGCTTACAATAAAGATCACCAGTCTGGATAGATTATTTTATTTTAAATATTTAACCCGTAAAATCAGGTTGTCAAACGGCAAAATATGGAAAGATTATAATAAACAGTATTATATAGTAATATCAGTTACTATAGTTAATATACTACTATTAGTTATAGTAACACATGTTACTCTTTGCTTTAAATTTCAATAAATGGAATGGAAAATTAGGTTTTGTAAAAGTAATGTTGTAAAGAATAAAAACCACCATTAAACGATTTTTAAAAAAAACACAAACTAAAGCACAGTATTATGTACAGTTGAGGACACAATTATTAGCTGTTTAAATGCACTTTTGAAATACTTATTTAACACTGATTATTTTGTAGGCGGGGCTAATAATTTCTCAACACACACACACACACACACACACACACGCACACACACACTTCAGAATAAAATCTTTTTTCATGTAGTAAAAAGTCAGAGTTGATCTTAGACTTACGTACTTTACCGTTGTGTTTCCTCACTCATTCTCTCAGTTTATTTTCTTGTTTTATATTTTATAAATCTTATTTTATATTTTAAACTCGACTGGCGACTCGAAAGCCAGATTCACATCCACTGTTCTAGTGCAGGTAATTGAGAATTAAAACTGCAAAAATTGTATAAATGCTGGATTAAGATCGTAATCAGCAATTTTTAAATGACTAATCGTGCGGCTCTACAACCAATCACCGCGCTCCCCTCACCTTCATCACGGCGCTGGCGTGAGCAGAAACCCCGAAGAACCTCTTCTCCAGCGGCTCCTGCAGCGAGACACCAGACTATCAGACTGACCATCACTCACGCCGCCTCACACTCACCGTCGTGTCCGGCTCGGGGATGCTGACGCCACTGAAGAACACGTTAGAGCGGAAAACCTGCTGGTGCCGCGGGATCAGGTCACCTGTTTGAGGTCAGAGGTCACGAGGTCACAGATGAACATCGTAATGTCATAATGGAAACCGATCCCTGTTGAACGCTGTTGCGTGAGGTGATCTTATCTCAGCGATCTCGTCTTGTCGCTATATTAACGAGTTCAATCTATATACTATATAATCGAAATAATTGACCGGGGAAAAAAAATGAACAATTATGAGTTGTATAGTACTTGAGTAAATAGACTTTGTTAATTTGCTTAAGTATGTTTTTTGCTACTTGATACTTGTATTGAGAATAAAAAAATAAGCAACTTTTACACTCAACTCCACTGCATTTCAGCTGTACTTTTTACTCCACTACATTCATATTTTTTTCACTACACTTACCGTTACTCGTTACACTGTGATTGTTCAATGTGTTATGTGTTAAATTTAGTTTGAAAACTAAACCTCACGAACAGAGTTTGTTTTCCCATTTCTTGCCTCTATTCAGTGCGAGTCAAATACTCAAGTGTTTTTCTCAAGTATTTTTCCAAACGGATGACTTGTTACTTGTAATGGAGTCAGTTTTTACAGTAAGTAGCTGCACTTTTACTCAAGTATGGCTGTCCGCTACTCTTTACAGCCCTGGTTCTGAATTTCGATTTGGATTATTTTTGGGTTGGATTGGATTTGGATTATACGTGTGTGTGTGGTACCCAGAGTTTGTCGGATGAGGTAGAGCTGGTCCACGTCGGAGCGTCCGGGCCAGAGCGGGTTTCCTGACAGCAGCTCGGCGAAGACGCACCCGAGGGCCCAGACGTCCACAGGCGTCCCGTACTGAGTGTCCCCCACCAGGAGCTCCGGGGCCCGGTACCAGCGCGTAGCCACGTAGTCCGTGTAGTCATCCCCGGGCCCGGCTGTCTCACACACACACACACACACACACCGGGGTTCATTTTGACCAAGATTTTTAATTCAGTTTTCGTCTATTGGTCATCTATTGGTCACCCAAATTCCTTTTTTTGATCAATGTCATCTTCTTTCAAATTACATCTTCTTTCAAATGACTTCATCATTTTTTTTTGTTTTAGTCGACTAAAATACAGTATAGATTTAGTCAACACAGATATAGGTGCTCTATATTTTTAATGTTTGCAAAAGTTGCTATGTCTAAGAAATCTGAATACGTGGTTAACTACGAACATGTGAAACGTCATGATCCACGATGGCGGTGAATTACGCTAGTGGAGAGACTTTTATTTTGAACAAAACACAAAAGCCTTAAATAATGAGGCAATAACAAAACAATAATCAAACACAATCCAGAACACAGGCTAACAAACTTAGCAGAAATCAAAACAGCTGAAATAGATAATTAACAAAAGCAACCAAACCAGGAAGTGATTGAATAGAAATAAACCAGAGTTCAGGGTGAAAGAGTTCAGAATAAAAGTCTCTCCGCTGGCATGGATCATGACAATGAAATATATATAAGGATCTTACTTCTTTGGAAAAACATATATTTTTGTTGAACCTATTTTTATGAACTCTTCTTTCAATTCAAATAAATGCATTGTCATAAATAAAACCTCAACAAAGAGGAAATTAAATATAGTAAATTCAAATTCATTCTAATTGCATCACGTTTATAAGTAACAAACGGTTTCACGGTGAAAGAGAAACAGAAGTGTGATCAGCAGGTGGCGCTTCAGGTGTGTTGTGTTTCTGCTCGTGATTGTTTCTCCACACGTTGCACACAGAGAGTTTATCTAAGGCCGCGTTGAATGTAAAATGAATCCACATGTTCATTTGACATATATTCCATATATCACATATATATTAATCCATATATTCATTTTACAGCGCTATTTCCTGCCGGGAGAAGACGTTATTGAAGACTCTCGGCTCTAAATGTAGTTAAAGGGAGTTTCTATGTAGTTTTCGTTTCGTTTTCATCCGTGACTTCGAGGACGATAATATGTGGTCGAGGAAATGAACACTGACACACACACGGAGGATTACAAGGCGCCGACTGATGGACCTCGTGTTCTCCTGCGGCAACAATGGGATGAAACCCAAGGAAGAAAGGTGTAAGCAGAGAACGTGAGCTCAGGACACGCGACACGGGCCAGAAACATCAATGTTTGATGCGGAGGAGAAGACGAGGAGAGAGCGAGAGACTCACTGAGGATACGAGCGAAGCCAAAGTCACACAGCTTGATCACACCGTTCTTGGTCAGGAGAATGTTCTCGGGCTTGACGTCCCGGTGGATACACTGAAACACACACACACACACTCATTCTGTTGAATGTTTCTAGCAGGTTTTACTGCATGAAAAGTAACAGAGTGGGGAAAACAATGCAGAGATGGAGGGGAAAAAGACACAGAAAGAGACAGACACAGACAGAAAGACAGACAGAGTGAGTGGGACAGAAGTAATGAAAGACAGACAGAGTGAGACATAGAGACAGAGAAAGTGAGACAGACAGACAGACAAAGTGAGACATATAGACAGAATGAGACACACAGACAGACAGACAGACAGAGTGAGACAGACAGACCGAGTGAGTGAGACAGACAGACAAAGTGAGACACACAGACAGACAGACAGACAGACAGAGTGAGACAGACAGACCGAGTGAGTGAGACAGACAGACAAAGTGAGACACACAGACAGACAGACAGACAGACAGAGTGAGTGAGACAGACAGACAGACAGAGTGAGACATGTAGACAGAATGAGACACACAGACAGACAGATAGACAGAGTGAGACTTATAGACATAGAAAGTCAGACAGACTGTGAGTGAGGCACAGAAATAATGAAAGACAGACAGAGTGAGACATATAGACAGCGAAAGTGAGACAGACAGACAGAGTGAGTGAGTGAGACAGACAGACAGAGTGAAACATAGACAGAATGAGACACACAGACAGGCAGATAGACAGAGTGAGACAGACAGACCGAGTGAGTGAGACAGACAGACAGACAAAGTGAGACACAGAGAGTAAGACAGACACACAGACGGACAGAGTGAGACAAATAGACAGAGTGAGACACACAGACAAAAAGACAGAGTGAGACAGACAAAGTGAGACACAGACAAACAGAGTAAGATACACAGACAGACAGACAGACAAAGTGAGAAACATTGACAGACACAGTGAGACAGACTGGTGTGTGAGTGTGTGTGTGTGTGTGTGTGTGTGTGTGTGTGTGTGTGTGTGAGTGTGTGTGTTACTGACGTGGTGTTTGTGGCAGAAGTTGACGGCCTGCAGCGTTTGCCACACGATACTCTTGAGTTGAGCCTCAGGAACCCTGAAGAGAAGCGAGGCGTGTGACTGTCTCACGTGAGCTCAGCTTTCAGCAGATCAGGTTCACTCTTCATCCTCTCTTCCTCTCCTCCCTCCTCAACAACTTTCACCTACTGATCACTGAGCCATACAACATACATCTCCCTCTGTAGCGCTCCGTCTCTCCATCTGTCTGTCTGTCTCTCCGTCTCTCCGTCTGTCTGTCTGTCTGTCGGTCTGTCTGTCTCTCCGTCTCCCCGTCTGTCTGTCTGTCTGTCTGTCTGTCTGTACCTATCCAGCGCTGAGCTCCGGGTGATATCTCAACCAGATTTTTGAAATATTTTGTCACATTTTAAAGTCTCTCTCTGTGGTCAGAGCTTCTGGACCTCACGTGTGGCGTGTCTGGTGGTCGGTTAGTCTTGGGAATATATTATTATTACCGTATATCTTCTACTGTATATATATTTCACATATTTTAAATCTTTTGCATTCTTTATTGCATCGGCACTGCCTGTGTTTATCTTTTTTACATCTCTTTGTATTTTGCACCTTGATTTTGTTGCACAGATAAAGATGATCTCATATCATATTTTATCTATTAGACGCTCATCTCTGATTAAAGCCTGCCATTTATTATTATATATATTTATATATTTTAAACAACGTAATATATAATTTCATAAAATAAAATGTAATATAAAATTGTTTTTTTTGGATAAGAACCTGTCTGCATTAGACAGAGGTCTCTATTAAACATCTGGCTGTCTGAATTTTTTAACTATTAGAGGATATACACTATTAGAAGACTATTAGACAATATACATTATTTGTATTATTATTCTTATTATTGTTGTTATTATTATTATGATATTTATTATTTGTTCATGTGTGACCTTTGTTGTAATTCCACTGCGTTTTGAAACCAGTAAACATCAGTAACAGGAAGCTGTGGGCGTGACCTCAGGTGTGATGCGGGTGACTCACTGACCCTCTGGGGTGTTTGTCTAGCTCGTGCAGGACCGTCTGCTCGCAGAACTCGAAGACCAGATGCAGACGCCGCTTCCTCCTGAAGACCTCCAGCAGGTTCACCAGATTCACGTGCTTCAGCTGCTGCACGGATCAACACAGCGGCGCGTGAGCCACGCCCTGCCACGCCCTGTCCCGCCCTGCCACACCCAGCTCCGCCCTGCCACACCCTGTCCCGCCCTGCCACCCCCAGCCCCACCAAGCCCTGCCCTGCCACACCCGGTCCCACCCGGCCCCGCCCTGTCCCGCCCTACCACACCCAGCCCCGCCCTGCCACACCCGGTCCTGCCCCAACCTGACACACCCGGCCCCGCTCTGCCCCGCCCTGACACACCCTGCCCACCCTGCCACACCCAGCCCCGCCCTGCCACACCCAGCCCCGCCCTGCCACACCTTGCCCCGCCCTCCGCTCTTTACCTTCAGCATGCGGATCTCCCTCTGTGCGATCTTCTTGATGACCGGATCGTCCTCGGACTCCACGAACCTTTTGATGGCCACGATCTGCCCGGAGTCTCTGTGTCTGCACTTGAACACCACCCCGTACGAGCCCTCGCCGATTTTCGCCAGTTTCTCGTACTTGTCCATCGGGCGGAGAAGATGCTTCCTGAAAAAAACAGACACGACAAATCAGCCCAGGCGGAAAGCGAATGGCCACCGTTTTTTGGTGAAACGTGTCGATTGCAGCGACAACTTGATCTCCAGTGAGTTTTCTTCACGTCTTCGGCTCTTGTGTGTGTGTGTGTGTGTGTGTAAAGATTTGTCACAGCACAACTCTTCCCCATCTACCATCTGCAAGACTGTGAGCAGAAAAATGGATGTGTAAGCTCCTCCCCCTTCTATAAGCTCCGCCTCCATCTGCATCCTCCTCAGCTCTTCACTGTATTAAACATCGTTATATCTGCACACACTCTCCCATGATGGTGTATACAAAATTAGTTGGTGTATACAATTAATTAGTAAGAAAGAAAAGTACTTTCTTACTTAAAATGACTAATATATGAATCAGCTTGTGAATTTGTCGTGTGAGCAAATACAATCTTGACACGTGGAATTAAGTTCTCTGATATGACTGTACACAAACTCAACGTTAAACGCAAATCAGAACTACAGTTCATCATTAACAGCCAAACAAAGAAAAATAACTTTAATTGCAAAAGAACAACCTATTGATGAGGAGCATGATAAGGATAAGACAGCGTGAGAACTCTTCAGAACCATTGATTCAACCATCCGGCGAGTAACAGGAAGCGTTATTTTTAATAATTTTACACTGATAAAATTATAACTATCAATTAAAATGAATAACTAAATAAGAATTGAAAAGAATGACTATTACTTAACTAAACAAAAAAGACACTTTATTAGTGGATATTCCATAAAAAGATTATGATTTTGCGTATATGGCACCCCAAATATATAATTACATTTATAAAATTACACAGATACATTTATATATATCTTTATATATTTTTTATTATAAGGCATTTACCGTCTCACCTGGAGTGAATTACATCTTCAGTGTTTTTCTCTTGTCATCTACCAGGAACAACAGCAGCTCTTGGTCCCTCAAACTCATCATCATCTTCATAATCATCACCATCATCATCCTCATCATCACTTTGTCGCTTATTCGGAGCGTTTGGGATGAATTTTAATGTGACTTGCTTTGCTCGCCAGTAGACGAACAGTAAAGAGTCGACGGCGTGTAGAAGTGACACCGGACCTTCACCGACCATTCATCCTCTCGCCTTTCAACTCTGGCAAGCCAAATTATCATTAAACGACTCATCGTGTCACCGAACACAGTCACGAAGATGTCGATTTAATGACAATATTTTGATTTTAGGGCGAAGAACTTTTATTGTTTCATTGCCCAGACTATAACTATGGTGTCAAACAAATGGACTGGTTAAAATAGCAATAAATGTAAAAACGGCTTGCCATGTTCACTTCGGACTTTATCGCATGCTTTGACGTCACCGCTGTCAATCACGTGTCAATCAGCGATGATCTTTTAACTTCTCGAGTAAATTACGTGTTTTTTAATCAAATAAATTACAAATGGCGAGAAAATGCAACTAAACCGCCCTTGTAATCCCTTTATTGCCTTTTAATTGTCGTTTAATTTAACACGTTCAAAAAACTGAAAATTCAGATTCAGAAAACAATCGCTGCCTTAAACGATTCAAAAGACTCGAATTCGACGACTCGTTTTATAACCGCTAATTAACTCATTTATTAAAACAGCCACAAATGGGTTTATTTATAATTGTTTATTTTTTTATTATTTACAACTTTTTTGGAGCCTGCGCGCACCAATAAAGTTGTGATAATGGTTAAAAATGATCACTAAAAACCAACAAATTGTTGTATTCGCTCCCCGTTCCACAACCTTCTTGAAGCAATCAGGACAAATTTAGGAAGACTATGTCATATCATCTTATTATATATATTTTTATTATTATTAACGTGTGTATTTTCTTTCATACAAATAAAGTCTGTTGCTTTGGATCTTCACCTCACACTTGTCTCCTACACAGACATTTTCACATCAGTCTGTTTGTGGTTGTTCTCGCGTCGGATCCAGAACATTTTTGTACTTTTCCGACATTCCCTGTTTTGTGAGAAAGTTTGCGGGCGAGTGTAGAAGATTCCACCACACAGACGCTGTTGAACTGGGGTTGATGGTTTGAGCTGGAGTCGGGGTCTCTCCTCCCGCGTTTCCGTCCACCAGGGGGCGACAAACGCTTATTGGGTAATTTGCGCAGACACTATAACGCCACAAGCCAAATTGCGTTCCGTGACCGTCTTACAATTTTATGAAAATAAAGATGAAATTTCTTCAGAGACAATTGCCATTTGCAGAGGACAGAACTTTTGCCCAGTTACAACTCGGCCTCTGATTGGTTGATTCCAAAATCAATTTTCTGTTTGCACCTCGTGGTCGGTCGGCGTGTTACGTTTTCCTTCGAGTCTTACGTTTGGTGAGTACATTTTTGTACATTTTACTTGTTTTTATTGTGGTTTTTTTTTTTTTTTTTTTACATTTCTGTAGGTTTCAATACTGGGTCGATAATTAATTACTATTTATTCAATATTTCCTGCGTCGAGTTATGATTTTCCTCAGGCAAAGTTATAGTCGAAGATTTTCATAATGTTGTTCAGAAATGACGGGGAAATCTTCTAATATCAAACATTTGATGTTTGATATTAGAAGGTACATTAGAAATTATAACTGAAGTACCTAACTTTTTTTTTAAATTCTGCATCCATTTTGTAATTTTTTTCAGAACCAAGCCCAGTGTCTCTTCTCATGGATGTTCCAGAAGGAATCTGTTATTTTTTCAACTGAGAATCCTTATGAAGATGAATCGAAGCACGGCTGATGTTGAAGCTCAGTGGTATGTTCAGTTGAAATGTTTTTAAATTATGTTTAAATTCCATTACGTTTTAAAGAACTCTACATTTTGTGACCGAATTCAACACACATGGATAAAAGTTGTTTTTCCCCTCACGACATTTATTGAAAATTCCATACTTGCGTGAATAAGCATCCCCCTTATTTTTCAGGAACAAATTCTGATTTAATTACGTTAATACTATGAAAATACTATATATTTTTTTCTTCCTTTAACAAATTTAACTTGTGACTATCATTTCGATATTGTTTTACTTGAATAATAGATCTAAAAAAAAAAGTCGATTCTGGTGATCCGAACTCCAACTCCCAGAATTTTCAGCCTTCGCTGTCACTTTTCTGTTTAGCTGATTTGCCAGATTTTGTGCACTCTTTCCATTCATTTTGAGGGACGTTGGAGTTTGGCGTGAGCCGTACAGATCGAGATGCTCCTGCCAGAAAAATGCGCAAAAATGCGAAATGATTAAAAATCAATTTAACAGGTACATTCACATCAAAAACAAAAATGTACCAAGTGAGGCGTCTGCTCCAAAAAATCCAGAAGCTTCCAATCTGTTATTTTGTAGATCTTCTACTGTTATGTGGTGATGTTTAATTGATGATGATAATAATAATAATATGAGTATTTGTAGGGCGCTTTTCACAGTTTTTACTGATCTGCTCCTCCAGACTGTCGATGTCCTGTAGTTGATTATAAAGAGAGCTCAAGACCAGAAATCCACCATTTTTTACTTTAGTTTATGATTGTGTGTTTCAAAAATTCCCTCTTTGGCTTAAAGCGCTGAATGGCATGTTGACGAAGAACGATGAAGTGGATGGAGCGCCCTCTGCTGGTGTAGGTTTGCTTCGCGAGTCAGGTTGACTTCTGTCAGCTCCAAGACTCTCAGCTTTGTAGGTCTCCAGGCCCCTAATAGAACCAAGACCTGCAATCCACCATTTTTAACTTTAGTTTATGTTCCATATAGTAAAAGAAACTAGCGTGGGAAAGCAGAACGACGTGAGAGTTTATGGTTGTAATAACTAGGGGGAATTCCAGACACCTTGTGTGTAAACATTGACGGTGAAGAGTCTGTTTTCTTCCGTTAAATATGAATGTTGGATACGCCACTTGGTGTCGAATCGTAACGTTGTGTCAAACCTCGCTCTCTCACCAGTCTCTCCAGTTCACATCAGTCTGTTTGTGGTTGTTTTTTTTTTTGCTCATTTTCTGCCGTTCCTTGTTGTGTGAGAAACTCTTCAGGCAAAGGTTCTGAACTGGGTTTGACCCAGAGATGATGATGATGATGATGATGATGTGGTCCAACACTGGTCAGTCTGTGCTGTCAGTGTCCGAGGAGCATGAAGAGGACGTCAAAGAGACATGATTTGTCCCCGTGTGGTAATTAACAGGACAGCACATAACAGCGGTTGTGAATTAGAAGTAGGGTTAAAGTAAAGTAAAGCTACTTCAGGCTGGTCATCAGTAGACCACAGGTGAAGCGGTATTAACGTTAATTGAGTTGTGCCACCATATGGATTTTGCAATATTGTGTATACCGTCACACCTACATGAATGACATTTTTATACATGTATGTAAACTGTTATAAACAGCGGCTCTGCTGAGAAAGAGAACCGTAAAGACGCAGCTCGGTTTCTGATTTTTCTGCTAAAAAACATTTCTAATAAGTTGTCATCTACTAATAAATCGTTTGTAAACGTTTTCGACACGCAGAGAAAAATCTGTCTCGTTTTAAATAGACATTTTACTTAGAATAAACTACTACTACATTTAAAAGTTATACAATGTATTAAATTTGGCAAATTGAGAAAAATGGCCGATGCCGTGATGAAATAGCGATACCGTCTGGACACTAGAAAACATGGTGATGTGAATTTTCACTCATGTCCTGTCGGGGTCTTTCCTCTCACGTTTTCTTCCACCAGGGGGCGACAAACTCTTAGAATGGGAGAAGCTGAGTGTGTCCTACATGTTCCTGCGGACGGTGTTGTGTCAGTAACTCAAGCAGCGAGGAGTGACTGTGAAGTGGGAGTTTAGCTCGTTTTTCTGCAGATTCATTTTTTCCACTCGACCCGCCCGAGAATCGAACCCACAACCTTCAGCGTCGCAAACACAACCCGAGTCACCTGAGATCTTACGAGCTGGGAGTTTGGCTTCACAAGAGTCTTCTTCATCAAAAAAAAAAAAAGGAAAGCAAAGAAGCGGTGAAAGAGCGTGACGACAGCAGTGGACGTCAGCAGGCACATGTTCACCCAACAAGCCGAAGCTCTGTGTCCCGTGAGTGTGTTTGTCCAGACGTCGGCGTGTTGTTGACTCGTCTGCGTGGCTGGAGCAGATGTTTCCCAGCTCAGTTTCCGGGGCGGAGAGCGAGGGCTCATATAGCGCAGCGCAGACCTTCAGCGGAGACTCTTCCCACATCAGCTGAAGGTCACGGTGTTTTCCAGCAGGACTCCTTTCCCTTTCAGTTCCTGCTGCGTGTGTTTGCGAGGATGTAGAGCTGGAGGGGATGATCGGTTCCTGACTGAAGAGCGTGGGATGGCGTGAGGAAACACTGACCCGTCTGGTGTTTGTTGGCAGCTGAGAAGGTCTGTGTGTTGGTGTGCTGCCTTATTAAGGCTGACGTCACTCCCGGTGCTTTCCAGAACCTCTGGGCTCAGACGCGGATCATCTCGGGCGTCATGAGGCTGTTGGCTTGGGCGGCGGCGGTGCTGTGCGTGCTGACCCAGGCGGGCGCCATGTCCACCTGTAAGAGCCTGGACCTGGAGGTGGTGAAGAAGAAGCGCATCGAGGCCATACGCGGCCAGATCCTCAGCAAGCTGCGCATGAGCCGAGAGCCCGAGGCGGACGGAGAAGGACAGAAGATCCCGGAGGAGCTGCTGTCCCTGTACAACAGCACCGTGGAGCTGAGCGAGGAGAGCGGGCGCCGAGCCGTCCCGGAGCAGGCGGAGGACCAGGACTACTTCAGCAAGCAGGTCCACAAGTTCATCGTGAGGCAGGGTGAGCTCCGAGTCTGGGACCAGTCAAGTCCACAAGGTCTTCTTCTTCTTCTCTCACACCCAACTTCTCTAGGTGACGTGTAGTGTGAGGACCAGCGCATGTAGGATTTGAAAACGACACATTTACTAGAAACCCCTCCAGAAAAACACGGGGAAGTTATTTTTTCTATTAAATGTGTAATATTCAAATCAGCACTTAAAAACCACTGACATTGATCAGAGTGTCAGTCCAGCAGAAAAGAGAGCAGAGCAGAAACGGCACATAAAATGCGTAAAACAACCAATGTTTGAAGAAATCCCCATAATAAAATGTCAATAAAAGCACGGATTGAAAATAATAGAAAGTAAAACCAGACAAACATTTGTGGTGTTTATTAATGATTTTTTTACTATGTGTACTATAATTATCTATACTATAAAAATCTAATTCTAATTTTAATTGTCATATACACGTTATACATGGTGCAACATGCAGTGAAATGGCATTGTATTTTTTCAGCATTTAAACATGGGATGGGGGGGGGGTGCATGCCAGAAATAGATACAATAAAAAGATGAGATAAAAAATACAACAAAATACAAAATAAATGGATATGGATAAAATATGAATAAAATACAAGGGAAAAACTATGAAGGTGAAGAAAGAGCTAAAAATACACTAGTATGAGCAAAATATGACTCAATTATATGCTATAATAATGTATTACTGTAATTATTGTACTCCTAAGTTTTTGGTAGTATATTTACGTATTTTGTTCTATACATTTTTTGTGTTGTAATTGTATATAATTTGAGTGTCTTTTAAATCACCTTAAATTTAATAATACGTGTTTAAATGACTCTTCACAATTTTAGGAAACGTTTATGGTCACAACCTGACCGGTTTTATGATTCGATTTTCAAGGACAGAATATTCACCATGTCAAAAGTAATACATGAAAAAAAGATATTATTTGAACTACTGATGTAGAATTATTTATTAGACGACTTGTACTGAAGCAAATGGAATATCCAACCATTTAAACATATTTTTTAAACTGTATTTTAGTAATTATCTCTCTCTTTTGTGTGTGTGTGTGTGTGTGTCCGCATCAATTGTTCAATCACACGACTCAAAAATGAATAATGCAATGTAAAAGTTGAAAAGATCTGCCTCTAGACATTTTGCATTTTGTGCAAGTTTAAACCTGAAGTTTCACTTCAAACGTTTCACAGCACTTCATACATTTCGACTCAACAGAGAAAACTAACTATACTATTAAACAGTAGATTCAATCATTTAAAGCAGATACAGGTGCATTGACCTGTAGCCCCGCCCCTTTAATTCACACCCCGCCCTCTATTTTTGTATCAACAAAAATTTCGTTTGCTGAGCCGCTACATTTGACATGTAATCCAACTAATTCGTGACATGACTTTATAAACTCAGACACATTTTTTTTTTAAATGATAAAATATTGGTAATAATGTAATAAAAACATGGTACGTAGCAGTAGTTTAGTTTGCCCTTGGCAGATGTTTACACAGGTACAGGGATATCTGGACAATCTCACGTGAACAGTTGCCGCCGTCTTGAAATGACGTCACGCAAATCCCTTAGTGACGTCACCGCTCTCGCAAGATTATGGAAATCTGGGTCAGATTTCAAGATGGCGGCTCTACGAGAGGAAAAAAAAACATCGCCATTCTGGGAGAACACAAGCTTATTATATATTGTGTAAGTAAGATCTCTGAAACAACTAGTGTTATTGTAGGTTTTTTTGTCGTGAGAAGATCAAACAGCTGTTTTACGCACGTCTGGACTCTCGTCTCCCTGTAACAAAAAGACCTTCGTGAGAAAAAGTGAAAATATTTCGGAACTCGGGACGACGTTTCTTGTTTCTTGACGCATCTCGTTACCCTGGGTTTTGGTCATCTGGGACGTTGGTAAACCGGGCCTGTCTTTACGCTTTAGGCTCGATCGATTACGATTCTTTGATCGTTCAATCCCGGAGCAGTGGGCAGCGTCAAGCCGCGATGTGATTGGTCTGATGGTGAGCATCTGCTCCGCTGCGGTATTTTAACGGCCTTGTTGTTGGTGTTGTTGGCTGGGCGTGTGAGTGGCTGAGATCATCAAACGCCGACGCCCCCCAGATGTGCTGTTGTTTTAGGAGCGTCGGGGTCGTCCGGGGCCACATCTGCTTCTCCTCCCGCGTCCCACCCACTTCAAACGCCTGCTGGCCACGCCCCTCCGCGAGAACCAAAGACCCCCAGACAAAGGCAGATGAGGGCGGTGCGGGACGTCCCGTGTGAGCGCAGTGTCCTCGCCGATTCATCTCGCGCGTTTATTTGACAAGCCCGCGGAGTCGGATTTGCTCTGGGTGGAGGTGTTGTAGCGGTCGCGCGGGGGCGGGGCTTAGCCGGGCGGAGCCTCTTCTGAGGCCTGTGGCTGTGTTGCCAAACCGCGTGAGATTCATGTAGTCCACTTGATCCGTTTTTGTTCTCACACCCGGGAACAGGGAGGAGAGCGTTGTGTGTAAGAGCCGAGTGTCTAATGCACATTAACACACACACACACACACACACACACGCGGTCTTTACCGACGCCTAATACTGACTCATCACGTACGGCGTTAATCCAGCAGCAAGATGAATCTGATTGGTTAGTGGAACCTCTGCAGATTCTCTGTCTCCACCAGGGTTAAACCAAGTACCAGAGAACTATTCTTGAGTAAAAGCGCGGATACCTTAGTGTAAAAATTACTCCATTACAAGTCACCCATTCCAAGTCGACTTGACAAAAAGTCGTATAGTATCACATTTTGAGCTTGAGTGTTTTACTCTGCATTTAGACTCGAAAAACACCACGAAATGTGAAACATTTTTGAGGTTTTATTTCCAAGCCTAGAAATGAAATTTAACACCTCGATGTTTCCAAATGGCTGGACAAAATTGATTAAAAAAAAAAAGTCAGTCTTGCTCAAATGAGTAAAAAAGTGCCAGTGCTAATTCACCTGAGCTGATGAACGGCATCCAGTACCTTCCGCATCCTGCAGATGGCGATATCACCTCATCCGCCCAAGAAATGAACCACGCTTAAAAAAATGCCACTTGTCGCGCACAATCACATTGTAACGGGTAACAGTAAGTGTCCGGTCAAATGTAGTGGAGTAACGATAGATACTCAATCACTAATGTACTCAAGTACAGAGTAAAAGTTGCTCATGTTTTTTGGTGCTCGGTACAAGTACAAAGTAGCCAAAAACAATACTTAAGTAACAAAGTACTTTTACTCAAGTACTTAACATCACATACTGGTGGTGCGGTGACACGGAACACGTCTGTAAAACTCAATGTCCCAGAAGCCTCGGCGTCACGATCACGACACTCGTCCTCTGTGGTTTTCGTTTGAGTCGGTTGATGGCGTGTGAGAGAGGCGGAGCACTGTGGGCGTGGCTGCTGACTGATCATTAACCTGTTGGTCAAACATTATTCTCGTCCTTCACTATCGCCTGCGAGTGACATCACTGTTTGTTCCTCGAGTAGCCCCGCCCTCTCACGCCCTCTCCGTGACCTAGCAGACTGTGTTTGTGGAGTCGACAGATGCTCTTCTGGTGTGGGATCATCACTCGGCGGATGATTGCTGTTTGCGCACAGTCGTGATCAGCGCTCGGCCAGAAGCTCTGTGCGCGAGTGAATATTAAAGTTTCAGCGTGAGATCAATGTAGCGCTGCAGCTAGAGATTATTTTCTGATCAATTAATACATTGATTATTTTTATGTATTTATTTTCGATTAATCGACAACCTTTTCGATTATTCTAACGATTTTTTTTGTTTTGTTTTCTCTTTTTGCCCAAACAATTATTTGTTCATAAAAATTAAATAAACATGGTATTTGGTTTTTAATTAACCCCGCCCCCTGCAAAGTGCATTTAAAATTCAGCCAACAAAGTGACTCAAAAACTAAAACTTATCTTGTACAGGTACGTTTTAATATCACTTACAAAAAATTATTTGGGCAAATTTAAAGACATACAAATGACCCAAACTACATTAGAAGGCCTTATATGTCCTTAACACAAAATCAGTGAGAAATGAAATCAGTAAGATTGACTGTGCAAAATAAAATGTCCATCCTAAAAAAAAATTACTCGCACACAATTGTAAATACAAAAATTACTCACACATAATTGTCTACACGCTCAGAGGTGACACTTTGTTCTTTTTTAATTGATTAATTAATTATTTACTTTGAAAATCAAGTTTAAGGAAACACACACAGATCTTCTATATGATTATTTATTGAACATCTACAACTGAAATGAGAGAGAGAGAGAGATAGAGAGAGAGAGATAGACATATAGCAGAGAGAGAGAGCTGTTGATTTTTACAACAGAATATTAATAATAAATATTTTACAACAGAATATCTGACCTTGGGGGGGGGGGTTACTTGTACAAGTTTGGTGAGTCGGATTAAAACGTTTACCCATGTGACCCGCGGGCCGTCGCCTGCTCTAGTTTCAACATGATATTATATATAAATGAAAGGTATGTTTTTTGTTTTATAGATCTGTGAGTGTGTGTGTGTGTGTGTGTGTGAGTGTGTGTGTGTGTGTGTGTGTGTGTGTGTGTGTGTTATTGGATCTCTGCGGGAACCTGTAGGTTTGTTTAACCCTTCATCGACTGACAGCTCTGAACTCAGTGACAGTCACAGCGTCCGTGTCCGGACACGCCAGGGATTGTGCTGACTGTGCGTGTGTGTGTGTGTGTGTGTGTGTGAGGAAGCTGTTTAAGCTGCAGGAATCTGGTTGCACCCTCCAGTAATGATGGGTTTCTCTCCAGACCTGTTAGGACAGCTGTCCCCAGATCACACACACACACACCTACACCTACACACACACACACACCTTCTACACTCTCTCTTACACACACACACTCACACTCACTTTGTCCTTGTGTCTAACTTGTGTGTGTGTGTGTGTGTCTCTCATGAACACACACTTACAAATAGTGTGTGTGTGTGTGTGTGTGTGGTTCTCCGGTGTCAGGTGCCTCGCGGCTCCGAGCGGAAACCAGTTCCTCCGCCGCTGCAGTTAAATGTTGCTGCTGGTGACCTGATTGATGGAGCGGCCCGCCCATGTTTACTAGCCCCGCCCCCTCTCCACTCTGCCACGCCTCCAACATTAGAAACGCATCGCCTCGCAGATTAATATTTGTTTCCATACTCACACACAAACTCACTCATTTACACACACTCGCTCATTTACACACACAAACACACACACTCACTCATTTACACACACAAACACACACACTCACTCATTTACACACACTCATTCACTCACTTACACACACTCACTCACTCACTCATTTACACACACACTCACTCACTCATTTACACACACACTCACTCACGCATTTACACACGCATACTCACACACACTCATTTACACACACATCTTTACACTTCTGTGTCTCTCCTGCAGCTCCAAACGCCACCAAGCATCAGATGCTCTTCAACGTGTCAGAGATGAGGCGGAGCATCTCGGAGCCTGTGCTGCTGTCCCAGGCCGAGCTGCGTCTGCGCATCAAGAGCCCCACCATGGACCAGGAGCAGCGGCTGGAGCTGTACCGCGGCGTGGGCGAGAGGGCGCGCTACCTGGCAACCCGCTTCGTCTCCAAGGACTCGGCCAATCGCTGGCTCTCGTTTGACGTCAAGCAGACCATGACGGAGTGGCTGCAGGGCTCAGGTGTGTGTGTGTGTGTGTGTGTGTGTGTGTGTGTGGTGTTCTGTGATTGGCTGACACTTATGCAGAGGGTGTGTCTCGTCTTCAGGCCCAACCCAAAAACGAGAAATTGGCTTCAACTCCCCATTGTTCAGAAGTTAGTTAAGCAATAACAAACAGATAAAACATCTGTAGCCAATTAGACGATAACGTAGCAGCCAATCAGATTTTGAGCAGGTGAGGGCGGACACTAGTTTTAACCCCGCCCACCAGCAGTTAAACTAGCAGCGATAATTCGTCACTGCGAGTCGTTTAGAGTCGGCGAATACTGAAAGGGGTTTGTGGTCATGTGACTTTAATCTCAGCTTCCAGGGATATTACGTCTATCTGTTTTTTAACGTTGGATTTGTTAGCTGAAATGTTGAAATTTTCTCAAATTTTCTTCAATTTGTAATAAAAATGCCACATATTAGAAGATCCTCTGAGCCTTTATGAAGCCTTCAGCTGCTCCGGTGGTTGTGACTGGTAAATACCATATTTACGCAAATATAAGAACCAGTTTTTTTGCCAGTTTTAGTGGCTCAAAAACTTGCAGGGTGCTTATCGCCAATTTCAAAAAATGTGCATCAATTTAAGCGCCCATGTTTCCGTATTTCGAGTCAGGAACAATCACAGATAACCGGAAACACTCCGGGCTTATATTCACGGGCGACCTGTGGAAACCAAGTCCAAAAGTGTCACAACTTTTCTAATGTTTCTTTATGTCTGTTATTGAGCTAACAAAAACTCATACGTATGTCTGCCTCCAGAACCATTATTTAAAGAATTGAGCGCTCATATTTACGCAAATATTAAAAAATAGGGGATTCTAAGCACCTCGCAAGTTTTTGAGTCGCTGAAATTGGAAAAAAAAAACGGCGCTTGTATTCGCATAATTGCGAGTATATTTTCTGAGCGGTATTCGCCAGGATTTAGTTTTACTTTAGTGCGTGAGAGATGAGGGTGTGCTTACTTTGCAGAAGAGGAGGAGGGTCTGGAGCTCCGCCTCTACTGCGGCTGCAGGAGCGAGAAGGACCAGCAGGGCGGAGACAAGTTCCTCTTCAGCATCTCAGGTAGCCGCTGCTGACCAATCACACGGCTCGAGCGGCCGCGCTGACCAATCACACGCCGTCTCCCGCAGGACTGGACAAGCAGCGAGGAGACACGGCCAGTCTGGCCAGCATGATGGTCAAGCCCTACATCCTGGCTCTCTCACTGCCGTCCAATGGAAACTCACACGCCTCGTCTCGCAGGAAACGCTCCAGCGCTGAAGAAACCTGCGACGAGTGAGTCTCTCCTGCTTCTAGTCGTGTATATATATATATATATATATATATATATATATATATATATATATATATATATACTTACAGTTTATTATATAGAAGAAGAAGAAGAAGAAGAAAAGAGGAAAACCTTTATTTGTCCCAACAATGAGACCTTTACATTTTGCAGCAGCCACAATGGTAAACAATAAATAGAGATAAGGAATATGAACGAAAAGGGAAAAAAATTGCACATTGTTGATATATATATATATATTAGAAAATATATTTTATATATAAGATAATATATAAGAAATATATGTTAGAAAATATATATTTTATTATATCACACACACATTTAAATATATGTATATAGATGATATATATATGATATAATAGTATATATATATTTATTTTCCCAGAGTATTTCCAGTACATCAGTACACATGTATACTGTATCATTAATGTGATTGAAAATATGCAGTATATTTGTTTGCTTTAATATTTAACACGAAAGTTTACATTAAGATACATGTTTTTAAGTTTATTATTCAACGTTTAGATTGTATGGCTTATGAATATGGTTTTAAAAAAAACATGACAGTGTTAATATTTTAGGCTTTAATAATGTTCTAGTTATCTGTAGATGTCTATGTATCAATTATACGTATATGCTTAAATATATTTCATATTTGAAGTGAAAACTTCAAAAGTTATAAGTAAGTTATATCCGCTTCGGTCACTTTGAATGTATTTATATGTATATATAGTGTACACTCACACATACTTGTGATGATATCGAAATCAGAAGATCAGGGTTTTGTAGGGTTTCCGTGGTATAAACCGGTATTTACTGTCTCAGCGGAAACAGGTTAATGACGCCTACAGCAGCGGAAACTGTCAGAAACGTTTATTTTCCTGTATTCTTTATTTTTCTCTATAAAAATGTTCCTAATGCAGAATAATCAGTGTGAGCTGTAGCTGATACTCACTCATAATGTCATGATCTGTTTCTGACTGTTTCAGGGTGTGAAGTCTGTAAATAGTTGTACGCAGCGATATATACTGTCTTATTGGAGTTAGATTCCTGGTGTCTTAAGTGGCGTAAACTATCAGAAGTGAATAATATCTTATTCTAGACTCGGTTGATGTCAAACATATTGACTTTACACTCCACTGAACACCACAGGATTATCTACACGCTAAACCTTACACACAATTACTGAGTGTAGTTCATGAGCTTTAAAGACACGACATGAACAAGTAAGTACTAGTGTGTCAGTCACGACACTAGAAGCTTCTACTCTGATACCAGACTTAAAGAAGTATCAGGACTCGAAGAAAAACTGCAACAATGTTCGAGCCTTTTTAAAAAAGAAACAAAAACATAACAAGACTGGAACATGAAAATGTGTCGAAATGAGGAATCAAGAGACGATAAAGTGCCAAAATAAAAACACTGGCACAATATTATAGATTATCTAGAAAAGGGAAACGCTGCAGATGTTTGTCTTTCTTCTCTGCTACACAGACGATCAAACACAGATCATTTATCAGCGATTAATCTAGTGACGTGTGTGTGTGTGAGCTCTCAGTTATCACCGGGAAACAGCGCTGACCTTTGTAGGGCTTGTGTGGTCAGGAGAAGCGAGAGCTGCTGCATGAGGAAGCTCTACATCGACTTCCGCAAGGACCTGGGCTGGAGGTGGATCCACAAGCCCAAGGGTTACTACGCCAACTACTGCCTGGGCTCCTGCACCTACATCTGGAACGCTGAGAACAAGTACTCACAGGTACACACACACACACACACACTGACCAGACAGACAGACATGTGGAGAGAGAGATGGATATATGTAGAGTAACACAGAGACGAACAGATTGACAAAACCAATTAAAGAGACTGAAGACGGAAGCGGTGAGGACGACAGAGAGAGATCTGATCAGGTAGAGAGACAGACAGACAGACAGACAGGTATCTGATCAGGTTGAGTGACAGACAGACTGATATCTGATCAAGTAGAGTCAGACAGAGAGACAGACAGGTATCTGATCAGGTTGAGTGACAGACATATATCTGATGAGATAGAGAGAGACAGACAGACAGACAGACAGACAGATATTTGATCAGTAAGATAGACAAGACAGATTTCTGATCAAGTACAGAGACAGACAGACAGATATCAGATCAGATAGAGAGAGAGACAGACAGACAGACAGACAGATATTTGATCAGTAAGATAGACAGACAGATTTCTGATCAGGTACAGAGACAGACAGACAGATATCAGATCAGATAGAGAGAGAGAGAGAGACAGACAGACAGACAGACAGACAGACAGACAGATATTTGATCAGTAAGATAGACAGACAGATTTCTGATCAGGTACAGAGACAGACAGACAGATATCAGATCAGATAAGAGAGACAGACAGACAGATATTTGATCAATCAGAGAGACAGACAGATATCAGATCAGGTAGAGAGACAGACAGACAGATATATGATCAGGTAGAATGACAGAGATCTGATCATATAAAGACAGACAGACAGATATCTGATCAGGTAGAGAGACAGACAGACAGACAGACAGAAATGTGATCAGTTAGAGAGACAGACAGATATATGATCAGAGAAAGAAAGGCTGCGGACAGACCGACTGGTCTGACCAGGTAGAGAGACAGACAGGGATCTGGACAGACTGCAGATAAACAGACAAGCCGATGTGATCAGGTAGAGAGAAAGACAGACAGATATCGGATCAGGTTGAGTGACAGACAGATATATGATCAGGTAGAATGACAGAGATCTGATCATATAAAGACAGACAGACAGATATCTGATCAGGTAGAGAGACAGACAGACAGACATGTATCTGATCAGGTAGAGAGAGACAGACAGACAGAAATGTGATCAGTTAGAGAGACAGACAGATATATGATCAGAGAAAGAAAGGCTGCGGACAGACCGACTGGTCTGACCAGGTAGAGAGACAGACAGGGATCTGGACAGACTGCAGATAAACAGACAAGCCGATGTGATCAGGTAGAGAGAAAGTCAGACAGATCTGGAGAGGTAGACAGACAGACAGACAGATCTGATCAGGGAACAGATGAAGGGATGACTAGACTATGATAGATGGAGAGAGAGAGAGAGAGAGAGAGAGAGAGAGA
>MU204250.1:15653773-15676980 GCA_017309775.1 Paedocypris sp. Pulau Singkep | reverse complement strand
ATTTTTATCTCTCTCTCTCTCTCTCTCTCTCTCTCTCTCTCTCTCTCTCTCTCTCTCTCTCTCTCTCTCTCTCTCTCTCTCTCTCTCTCTCTTTTCTCTCTCTCTCTCTCTCTCTCTCTCTCTCTCTCTCTCTCTCTCTCTCTCTCTCTCTCTCTCTCTCTCTCTCTCTCTCTCTCTACCTCTCCCTGGTTTCTCTCTCTATTTCTCTAATTCTCTCTCTCTTTCACTCTCCCTCTTTCTCTGTTTCACACTTTCTTTATCTATCTCTCTCTGCCTCTCTCTCTTTCGGTGTCTCTCTCTCACTCGTTTCTTTCTCTATTTCTCTCTCTAATTCACTCTCCCTCTTTCTCTCTTTCACCCCCCCCCCTCTCTCTGTCTCTCTTTTTCTCTCTCTCTGTTTTTGTCTCTCTTACAATTTTTTTCCGTCTCTTTAAAACAACTTATACCATCATAAAAGTAAAAAATTCAAACATTGATTTTTCATGGACTAAAACTATCTGTGGTACTACATTTTGCATGCACACACACACACGCGCGCGCACGCGACTACAGTCCTCGCACAGGTCTTTTTACTAATGAAGCAGTTGTGTAGTTGTGTATTGTTGCTGAGGCCGCGACCGTTAGTCGTTCATTGTGTGTAATTGTGCGTGAAGGCGCGTGTGATTGATGCGCGTCCCCGAGGGGAAGCGCGGCAGCTGGGCACGCGCACTGCGTCACCGCGCTCAAAGACTCGCGGGACAAACAATCACACGGCCCCGCCCACACGCCGTCTGGCCCCGCCCCACGGACGCTGACGCCACGCTGCATCTGTCACGCGCGAAAAGCTGATAACGGAATCAATTCAGTATCTAAAACGTTACATAACACAATCCTGTGATAAGTTACTGCACAGTAATGAATTGACACGGCTGAACTACAGCTATTGTAGCTTTTATATTATATTAAGGAGGGAATAACGTTGCTACTTTTTCCACATATATAATTTTACAGTTGGGACATTTACAGTTTGTCCTAAGGAAACATTATTGCGACAATTAAACATTATCGACAATCAGTGTCATTTAGGAAACACTGAGCACTAATTTACTGTTTTTGTCTAAATAAGTTATTGGACATTTTTACTAATATTGTGTTGCCTCTTTTTTTATTACGTTTTTTTTTTTTTAAGTTTTATTATTTATTCCTATTATTATTATTATTATTATTATTATTATTTAGTGCATTTGTAAAGCACTTTTCACAGTTACAACTATCTCAAAGCTGCTGTCTGAAAATGTAAAAACAGAACATTGTGGCATCTTGTCCATTGTTTGTGGGTGTTAAGGATTATTGCACCTCTGTCATCTCTGCACGTAGACACTCGATTAGTAAAACACACAGCACTCAAGAAAGGAGTGAAACACAGAAAAACAAAGCATTAGCAAGACATAGAGTGCCATCATATTCGGTTCCGGGCACCGAGACTACGCAGCCTTTCTACACGGTTACATTCAGTTATTAGATATGTGGTAGAAAAAGTCGTCCAAGAAAATCCAGGTTGTCCAGGTTTACCCCTGACCCTACCTGCTAGGTGTGATATTAGGGGCGTGACTCAGTGGGCGTGTCCTCTGTGTGTGTGCACAGGCGGCGGAGGTGGAGCGGACCATGAGCCTGGAGCTGCAGCGCCTCCGCGAGGAGCTGAGGGAGCGAGGGCGTGTCCGGCCCCAGGATGAGGAGGTTCTCAGCGCCCTCCGAGAGCAGGTGGCGCGGCTGAGGCGGAACGAGGAGACGCTGGAGCGCCGGGAGGAGGAGTCGCGTCAGGAGCAGGCGGAGCTACGGGAGCGGGTGGCGGCGCTGAACGCTCGTCTGGAGCTCAGCGAGGAACAGAGTCTCGCGCAGACGCAGCAGGTGTGGACGAATCGTTCTCGTTTCCTCGTTGGTTCGCCATCGTCCATCAGAGCTCAGTGTGGGCGTGTCCTGCAGCTGGCGGAGGCGTGGCGGGAGGCGGAGCTGGTGGGATGGCGTGCGCAGGAGCTTCAGTCTCAGCTGGACCAGCGGCAGGACCACGAGGCTCTTCAGGAGACGAGCGGCGAGGACGTGTCGCTTCTGACGGAGCTGGAGAACAGCCTGATGGGCCACGCCTGGAGTCTGGAGACGCCGGCGAGTGTGTGTGTGCGTACTGTGACGTGACGTTTAAACCCTGTGTTTGATTCTGAATGTTGAAGCGCTCGCTAAACTCCTCCCACTTCCTAATCAACTGCTGCCACTCACATCTCACCAGCCAATCAGAGTAAGGCCCGCCCTCACGTGAAGCTAGCGTCAGAAGTTCAAACTAAAAGAAAGAAACGCAAAAAAAAAAAAATTTTTAAACTGAAAACGTGAAGATTATTTATAATCTCATTTTAAATTTTTATAGCAACAAAAAAAAACCATTAAGCATTTCTGTTTGTTTCTTGGAAATGTATGTTTGATAACTTTGTTCTCTAATCCGATTCCATAATATTCCAGCATTTGGTTCCAAAATGGAGCTACGTATTTTAGAACACATTTCATTAGAACAAATGTTTTAGAAACTCAGAGGGATTTTTTTTTATTCTGTAAACACTGTTGTTTCTGCTATAGGTTTATCATACTACTGCAACATATTCAATTGTACATAATACACAATTCTAAAGCCAAAAATATTCTATGGAATCAGATCCGTGCCTAGTATATCAAACATACATTTCTAAGAAACGAGCCAAAATGCTTCCTATTTAAATTAGATTTAAAATTATCCGCTTGCAATCTTCACGTTTTCACGTTTCGCTTTCGATTGTTTATTTTTTTTGGACTTTTTTGTTTGTTTATTGTTTATGTTTGGACTTCTGGTTCCACATATTGTTGTTATTATTATAATTATTATTAGTAGTAATAAAAATAATGATACAATGTTCCGTTTGTTTTAAAAACTCACGTAAACCCCACTAAAATTTTACGTGAAATTAAAACCCTGTAAACTCCTCCCACTTCCTAGTCAACTGCTGCCAGTCACATCCGCATCAGCCAATCAGAGTAAGGCCCGCCCTCACGTGAAGCTAGTGCCAGAAGTCCAAAAAAAAAACAAAATGTTGCAAACGAAAACGTCAAGATTATTTATAATGTTATTTTATTTTTGTTTATCGCGAAAGATAAAAATAACAAACGTCAGCGGAAAATTTACGTTTGATAACATTGTTTACTAATGCGATTCCATAATATTCCAGCCTTTTGTTGTCTTTAACTCAAAACGGAGCTACGTATTTTAGAACACATTTCATTAAAACAAACGTTTTAAAAACTATTTTATTAGATTCTTGAAAAATACATTTTTACTGCTACATACAAATGTTACCGTCGACAAACCGTCTTTTGGTTCTTTACACGGACGCTGGACTCTTTTGGCTGTGTGGCGTGTCTTTGTGAGGCGAGGCGAGGCGAGGCAGGGCGTGTCCGTGACGCTGTGGTTTCTGTCTGCAGGACATCAGCAGGAGCATTGTGGGTGTGAGCGGCGATCCCTGTGAGAACGCGGCCCAGATACTGGAGCTCCGGGATCAGGTGACCCGCTGACAAACCTCGGCTTTGTTCTGGTTGTTCCCCGGACCGGAGGAACCTCGGCTCAGCAGATCCGGTTCCGTCGCTTAACACCAGAGAAGGAGAATATAGTGACGACGATGGAATCAGATTAGTGGCAACGAAATTATCGGACGTAGATTTCTAAGAAACGAACGAAAATGCTTCCCATTTACTTTTGTCTTTTTATTTTATCTTCACGTTACTTCACGTTGTGATTGGCTGGTGAGATGTGTTTGGCATCCCCTTGACCAGCAAATGGGAGGAGTTTAGCAAGCTCTTAAACATTCAGAATCGGATCATTTTAATCGTCGGAATATTTTTAGCAACATTGTGCAAAGATAACACTTCAATCACAGTTTATTGTCTACTAATGTTTAAAAAGTAGTGAAATGACACAGTGTAGCTGGCTAAACTCCTCCCACACTTCCTGGTCAAGCAGATGCCAATCACATTCTCACCAGCCAATCAGAGTAAGCTCCGCCCCCACACGATGCTAGTGCCAGAAATCAAAACGCAAAAACTAAATGAATTGAGCAAAACAATCTGAAGCGAACAAAAAGTTTCAAATGAAGATTGCAAGCGAAATATACAAAATCAAACATAATTTGAAGCATTTTCTTAGAAATGTTAGTTTTGGCACTAATCTGATTCCCGTATACGACTGGAAAAAAGAAAAAAACACTTCAGTATTAAACCCAACACTTCAGTTTTAAAAAGACGAGAGAACATCTGTCCTACATCGGCTAGGACTCAAGAGTCAGGGGCCAAATAGGACAAACATTTATAATATGTTTATTACTATACACCGAAACGTAAGATTTTTTAAAAAAAAGCATATTTACTGATAAAAAACAGACAGTAGTATTCTTCCAGAATAAAAGATAAATTCACTTTGAAACATTCCTCCAAAAAATACATTTGAACATTATGATACACGTTAGAAATATGAACATGCTGCAAAACAAACAAATAAAAAAGAAAAAAGAAAATTTTTATTAAGGTAAATATTACAAAAGTTACCATCTTAACCCTCCTATTATGATTGGGTCCAATTTACCCAGTTCTGTAGTTTAAAAAAAAAAAGTGTTTTTTTTTTTCACTTTGAAACTTTTTTTGATTTTCTTAGTTGGTGTAATCTACATATAAACAAAACATATGTTTCAGTTGACATATGTTTCTGTTACAAAGATAATGTTTGACCCTTCAGGAGTCAGAAAGATCAAATGCTATTAGTTTCTTTGCAACAATGAGACACAATACACCGCTGTATCACACACACACACACACACACACACACACACACACACACTGTTTTGGAGAACCTTTTGGTTTCTGACACTTATATACATAATAAAAGTCCCCCGGGTCAAATTGACCCATGAACATTATTGACGCTCCTCTGAAACGAACAGAACAGCCGGGTTAACGTGATCAGCTAAAGCAATGCATCGTGGGATTTGTAGTCGTCGAGACATTCCATCTCATAATATGGGACACTGATCTTCATCCTCCTCTTCCTCCTTCAGACGCGGAGGCTGGAGTCAGAGCTGCAGGAGCTGCGGGAGCAGATGAAGCTGACGCGAGACTCCGCCCATCAGGCCGTGAAGGAGCGAGACCACGCCCTCGCCAAGTAAAGCCCACGCCCGCTGCGTGTGTAGGCGGGGTCAGTGACGCCTGTGACCCGCAGGAAGACGGCGGTGGAGGCGGAGCTTGTGAGCAGCAGGCGGGACGTGGCGTGTCTGGACCAGCAGCTGATGGAGGCGGTGCGCAGGAAACTGGAGCTGGCGCAGGAGCTGGAGGCGTGGCAGGTCAGAGCGCCCCCTGCTGCCCCGCCCCTCACACCACAAACACTCCATCATCATCATCATCCTCATCACAATCATTATTCATGAAACTTTAAGGATGAACAGATGCTGTTTTATTGTCAACTCATGTCACCACCATAAGGATAAGACAGGATAAGACTTTATTTATCACACTAGGGGAATTTTTTGTACATCAGCAGCAAAAAAAAACAGAAACACAAATAGGGGCAATTTAAAAGACAAAAAAAACTGAAAAAAAAACAACTGTGCAAAAAAAGCTTTTTTAGAGCTAAAAAATAGTAAGAGCTACAAAGAAACGGAAATATAATTATTCCAAAACACAAAAGACAAAACACGAAAACCAACACACACACACGCACGCACACACACACACACACACACACGCACACACACACTGACCTTGTGCCACTTCTGAAGCTGCTAAATACCTTTTAAATACATTTACAGTAGTAAATAATATAGTATTAAGTAGTATATTCATAGAATTAAGACAAAGATTGCCAGGAAAGGGAATGAACAATCAAAGACATGTACACATTGAATAAAACGGAATATAGATGATATAATGTATCTAGTATATAATAAAGAGAAAAAGTACAACAAATATTTCAATAAATGCAAGGGGAAAAAGCCAAGAATACAGAATACAGTAAGATAAAATAAAAAAATACACAACAACATAGAGAAGCAAAATGTGCGTATTGCACAGAGGAATTAAGTGACAGGTGCCAGTTATCTAGATGCTTTATGTTTATTTTGTCAATTGCATTTTTCTCGTGCATGTTTCTTGTGTTATTTTCTTCTATATTTTGTACCACATTATAATATATTGTAGTTATTTATATTGGTTATTCAGTGTGTGTATAGTTTATCATTATCTCGTCTTTCTTTTTGCACCAAACGGAGTAGCAATACTAGTTTCATTGTAACACTGTGATACAATGACATTAAAGGTATTCTGTTCTGTTCTTTTCTATATTCATACAGTTAAATATTCATGTATTTGTCTATAAATAAACACACAGATAAGCACATGCATGTAGATCACACGGCTTCTTTATATGTGCGCTGTTGGTTTTGAAGGTGATAAGTCAAAGTCTTTATTGTCAACTCTATTGTCAATTCGCTACTCATCCCAAGCTCTTTACATATATACATCAATTTAACAAAAGTACATGAATACAAGTGGTACAAAAATGTGCACTTTACAAAAAGTACTAGTACAAAGTGGTAAAAAAAATGTTGTGCAATTTACAAAAAGTACCAAACATGTGCGACAGGAACAAAGAACACAATGCAGTGAAATGATTAATGCGTGAATTATTCCCGCGTCCTTCCCTTAAACCTGGTGTTGATTTCAGGACGATGTTCAGATGATCATCAACCAGCAGCTGAAGAACCAGCAGCAGTGTGACCAGCATCAGCATCATCAGAGGCGGAGACACTCAGACCGCCTCCCCTTCCTGCGGCCGACGCCCTGGAGAGACTGGATCCGCCGCGGCAAATAAACCAGTGCAATACTGGACCAGTAGCTCCAGGAAGTTCTGTCTAGTGGTGAAGGTGGATCAGACCAGTAAAAGACAAACTACACACTCGTTTAAAAGAGAGAAAAGACGACTTGTGCCGCACACACGGAATCTCGCAGTAAAATTAACGTTAGTTGCTCCAAGTATGAAACTACAAAAATGGCTTTTGTAGTTTTTCCAGGTCGTGGATAAAAGGGCAGGAGGCATTTATGTAGTTTTCACGATAAACGTGCGGCGTGATGAAGGTGAGGATGAGGAAGACTAACTCACTGACTGTCTGTGACGCACGGGCGATTTTATTATGTGCCACTCCTATCGTTTTTATTTATTAAGGAAAGCGTTTGCACACGGGACATTTGTAAAACTATAATCTTTTAAGGGAATGTGTGTGACGCAACTTGCCACTGTGTGGAATCTGGTAATCAATTACGTTTTGACCGTTTTTAATGTGCACTAATACATGCCAGCTGTGTGTTTTGTCATTAGTATTACAGATAATTACATTTACCTGTAATGTTGAATCAAAAATATGATACAATGTACTATAATGATTACTGTATATTTTAATATGCAAAATAATTTGTTCAAAATATTGAAAATAAAATGGAGAAAGTTACAGAAACGAGTGGATTTTAAACTCTGCTTCTCTAAAGGAGTTTATTTTAAAGTTGATTTCAGTTTGACAGCAAACGTTGCACTTGCGTTTTTATCCGCTACAGACGCGTTCATCTCGCGCGTCATTACGTCGCCAGCCGCGTTTCGTCTCGTACCTTCGTCTTCGTTCAAAGAAGCAAAATGTAATATTGCTGTTATCACGTGACATGTAGCTTGTCCCCAGCCGGGTTTATATTTATAGAAGAAACTAATGAGAAATATAAAAATATAAAAATAGATGACACACATGACACGGCCGAAAAGCTCAGTATATTTCTAGAACCGCACTTTTTTTATATACATTTTAGCTTAGCACTTAGCTACATATATATATCACTTAGCAATTACATGAGTGTAAGTGAAATGTATCGTAAAATAAATTCATAATGATTTTATGGTTATAAAAACAAAAGTGAATAAAAAATGTGTTTATAAATTTGTAAAATCTTCTACTGTATTATGAAACATTATAAATATGAAACGGATATATCAGAATAAAGCTCCGTCCGTCCGTCAGTCTGTGTAAAGCCTTGTTCACGTGCCAGTATCGGTCATGTGACCTCGGTTTCAGCGGGAACCACAGAGCAGAAACACAAAGATCGCCTTTACACCCAGGAGAAGATTCTGCGGATCTACACACACACACACACACACACACACACACACAGAACTGCAACCGCTGCTTATGTCCTGCAAAAACTCATATTTCTCAAAGGTGACCAATCATTTACGGAACCGGGTGGATAAATTGAGAGAATGACTGATAGACTGATAGTGGGATGTAGAAAGACATTATAGAGGGATAATGGAGGAACAAATGCAGGTAGAGAGAGACAGACGGAACGAGATGAACAAATGGCTGAATAGAGAAGCGGATAGAGAGAACGGACAGATGTGTAGATGGTGAGAGAGATAAAGAGACAGACAGAGAGGAGAACAGGCAGAAGTGTAGATAGTGACAAGAGCAAGAGCAATATGAAGTGGGACTAGAAAGGCAGAGAGATGGACAGATGGATGCAAATGAATAGATAGGCGGACATTTAGATGATAGAGAAAGAGACAGAGATAGAATGAATGATGAATAGAAGGATAGAGAAATGAGATACAAGTACAAATGGATACAAAAAGCAGAAAGAGATGGACGGAAGGGTAGACACAAACAGTTGGATAGAGAGATGGACATATGGATCTTTAAATGGAGAGACAGACTGATAAATAGAACGGATGGAAGGAAAGAGACAAACAGGTGGATTGAGAGATGGATAGATAGATGTGTAGATGGAGTGACAGAGTGATAAAAGTGTGATAGAACGGATGGAAGGATAGGGACAAACAGGTGGATAGAGAGATGGACAGATGGATCTATAGATGGAGAGACAGAGTGATAGAAAGAACTGATGGAAGGATAGGGACAAACAGGTGGATAGAGAGATGGACAGATGGATCTATAGATGGAGAGACGAAGTGATAGATAGAACTGATGGAAGGATAGAGACAAACAGGTGGTTAGAGAGATGGACAGAAGGATCTAAAGATGGAGAGACAGAGTGATAAAAGTGTGATAGAACGAATGGAAGGATAGAGACAAACAGGTGGATAGAGAGATGGACAGAAGGATCTAAAGATGGAGAGACAGAGTGATAAAAGTGTGATAGAACGAATGGAAGGATAGAGACAAACAGGTGGATAGAGAGATGGACAGATGGATGGATCTGTAGATGGAGAGACAAGAGGTGATAAATAGAATGGATGGAAGGATAGGGACAAACAGGTGGATAGAGAGATGGACAGATGGATGGATCTGTAGATGGAGAGACAAGAGGTGATAAATAGAATGGATGGAAGGATAGGGACAAACAGGTGGATAGAGAGATGGACAGATGGATCTATAGATGGAGAGACAGAGTGATAGAAAGAACTGATGGAAGGATAGAGACAAACAGGTGGATAGAGAGATGGACAGATGGATGTGTAGATGATAAAACTTTGATGAACCTCTGGAGGAGGAAGGTGCGATTGGTGGTGGAACTGGAGCTGCTTGTGAAGATGAGCCTGATCCAGCGTTTCCACCAACATTCAGAAGTGACGTGACATCTGATCCGTTTCACACCGCAGCCACCTGGAGCTGCTAAACCCGGTTCTCCAGAACATCTCACAGGGAACCTTAGACAGACCCTAACGCCCTGCATCTCTCCACCACCACACGTTTGCTCACAATGAGGTGGAATAATGCGCGAGGTGTTTAACCCGGGCGTCTTTGTCCTCGCTCCATTGTGCTCCACCATTTGCCACCTGTTAGGTGATCCACCGATAATCATGAGTAACGGGAAGTAACTCGGCCCCGTAGCTTGAGTTTCAGCTTTCTGTGGTGCGTCATCGCGAACAAGCCCTTTCTCGGAGACGTGGAGCGCTGAAAGTCAGCGAAGCTTGGAGTTCCTGAAGAACCTCTGGAGAAGCCTGGGCCTTCAGCTCTCCTGTCCGCCTGGAAGCGCTCGATCGCCCACCCCTCCTCCCGAAACACCGGCCAACAATGGGCCACTTCACTGAAGCCCCGGACCGGTTTCACCTCACAGTGTTTATTCAGGTCTCTTTTATTACAAGACTTGAAATGAGAGGGTGAACATCTCAGCATATAAATTAAATTCAAAACACATCAAATCACTCGACATCACTAAGCAGGAAACGTTAACAGTCCGTCCCGGCGAACGCTCGAGGCCTCTGTGGAGCTACCAACAGCTAGACATCATTAGTGCAGCTAGTCCTAAAACACTACAAGAACGGGAGAAGGTGGGGTTGACGTCAGACCTCGGACCCTGGAGAGGTCACAGTGCACCTAGTATATACACAACCAGCAGAAGATCCCGGTGGAGGACGAGGGCCTTCTCCACACTCTCAGATCCGGCGTCTGGACAGGAACTTCAGAGCTCCTGGAAGGTTCACACGTAGTCTCTGCGGTCGTAGACTCCCCCACCTGTGGAGCGAGAGGCGGGGTACGGCGCTCTGGAAGGGTTGTACTTCTTCTCTGGTGGAGGGCAGGAGCAGCAGAGCAACGAGCCGCCCAGGATCAGAAGAGCCGACGCCGCCCAGCCGATGTAGAGCGAGGAGCCCAGCTCACGTCTCTGGGCGTCGGGCAGCAGAGGGTTGTAGAAGTCCCGGATGATGCTGTTGGCCGACCAGGAGACGGGAATCAACTGCATGAGCCCGGCCAGGATGAACAGCACACCTCCAAAGATCATGATCTTGGCTTTGGACGCCTCTTCTTCCACACAGTTGGTGCACTTGGCTCCTCCGATGGACACCAGCACCGCCAGCACGGTGAGGAGGATGGAGATGACGGTCAGGGCCCGGGCGGCCTGAAGGTCCTGAGAGAGCGCCAGCATGGAGTCGTAGACCTTGCACTGCATCTGCCCGGTGCTCTGGACCACGCAGCTCATCCACAGGCCGTCCCAGATGATCTGCGCCGTCACGATGTTGGAGCCGATGAAGGCGGTGACCCTCCACATCGGGACAGCACAGGCCACGATGGCCAGGAGCCACCCCAGCACACACAGCACGATGCCCACGAGCTCCAGTCCCAAAGACATGACTTCTGGAAGGATGTGGACCAGCGAAGAGCACAGCAAGAGCCGCTGGAGACGGGAAGGGATGGTCGTCAGAGAACCTGCAGGAGACGTCTGATTCCAGCCAGTGTCTGAGAGCAAATGAAGCGCATCTGTGACAAAACAAGTGTTCTTTATACGCCGTGTCAGGTGGAGGGGCGGAGCTACTGCAGGACTGGGAGCTCAGACAGAGGAGGGGCTTGTGTTCTCCTCACGCCCTCCACCGCCCAACCTCCCCTGATCCAGAATCAGGCCTCGAGATGCCTTTTGTTGATCCTGCCCAGCAACACGGATGTGCTCGAGTAGAACCAGTGGTCAATGAGAGACGGGGATAGTGATGTGAAGAATGTGTGATGGAAGATGTGTTTTGGGAGAGGTGAAGTTTGATTCTAACAGCCTCGAAGTGCCTCGTTTCCCTACTGATGCTTTACCTGAATGCTGGTCCACGATGCTTCAGCGATTTCTGTATTTATACGCCATTTGAAACCACGGGTCAGTGAGGATTCCTGTACCGTTTGGGAAGGGCGGAGACAATCCCAGTATCACCGGAAAGAAAACATTCCAGTAGTAATGACTTGGCATCGAGCGAGGCGTTCCACATCCTACACGATATTAAAAGACTAGAGACGTAGGAGTGACACGGACCCACACGGACTCCATCAGGCATGTTTCTCAAGGCCGAACAGATGGTGGACGTCCCACATTCCACAGTCTCCTGCTTATCTTCAGCCCTGAAACGGCCCTTTGTCTGCCACGGTGGAATTAATGGCCCGAGACGGAGAAGATTCCTGTGGCAGATCATTCACCATCATTCCGGCACCAGCAGGTCATTTATTAGCCAGCTTTTACAGAAAACCCCCAAAAGAGATACACGGTTAAAAAAACAGACTTTTATTTTGATTACAGATCACGTTTCAAAACAAAAGCACAGAGTACAAAAAGTAGGCGTGGTTTAGAACCGGACACTGAAGCCATGAGGAGTGTCTGTCATGCTTCAGGTAAATGGCTCCTGTAGGTAAATCGGTGGATCATGTTGCACGGAACCGAACATGGGTCACGTGATGGAGAAAGTCTGGAGTATCTGGACTGAGCAGCACAGTCTTCACCTCAGAAGGCGCCTCCGTGTCCATCAACACCGCATCAGACGTAATTCCTTCTGTCCGCGGCGGTGGGAGGCGTGGCCTGAGGGGCGGAGTAGACCATCCTGCCCGACGCCCTGTAGCGGCTCTCCTCCCGCGGCGGGCAGCTGCAGCACAGGACGCCTCCGCCCAGCATCAGGAGGGCAGTGGAGGCCCAGCCCAGGTACAGCGACGCCCCGATCTCCCGCTTCTGGGCCTCGATGACCACGGGGCTGTAGAAGGCCTGGATGATGCTGTGGGCGGACCAGCACACCGGGATCAGGTGCAGGACTCCAGCACTGATGAACGTCACCCCCGCCCCAACCAGCACCCGGGCTTTGGTGCGCTCCTCCTCCAGGCAGCGGGTGCACTGGGCTCCCATGATGGCCAGCAGGAGTCCCAGGATTCCCAGCACGATCCCGATGACGCACAGGGCGCGGGCAGCCTGAAGGTCAGCGCTGAGGGCCAGCATGGAGTCGTAGAGCTTGCACTGCATTTGCCCGGTGCTCTGGACCACGCAGCTCATCCAGATGCCCTCCCAGATCACCTGCGCCGTCACGATGTTCACCCCGATGAAGGCGGTCACCTTCCACATGGGCAGGGCGCACGACACGATGCTCATGATCCAGCCTAGGACGGACAGGGTGACCCCGAGTATCTCCAAGCCCTGAGCTGCCATTCTTCTCCGTCAGTGGTCCGTGTTCGCTTCGTAAACTCCCAGCATTCATACGGTGAAGGAAGAAACGCCTGATCTTTTATAAGGGAAGGTGGAGTTGGGTCGGAGGGTTTGACCGGATTGGCCAGACAGCTTAACCTTGGCTTGGACAGGAGCTTAATGATTTAGCGCATGATAACTCGAGGCCGGTTGAAATCTGGTTAAAGAGTAACTCACCTTCTCAGCCCAAATCTCTCTCTCTGTTTCGCTCTCTCTCTCTCTCTCTCTCTCTCTCTCTCTCTCTCACACACTCTCTCTCTGTTTCGCTCGCTCTCTCTCTCTCTCTCTCTCTCTCTCTCTCTCTGTTTCTCTCTCTCACTCTTTCTGTTTTCCTTTCTCTCTCTCTCTCTCTCTCTCTCTCTCACTTTGTTTCTCTCTCTCTCTCTGTCTCTCTCTGTCTCTCGCTCACTTTGTTTTGCTCTCTCTCTCTCTGTCTCTCTCTCTTTGTCTCTGTCTCTCTCTCTCTCTTTGATGACAAACTATGTTGAGAATTTCAGATAAAATGTCATTTTTTAGTGTTTTATAAATGGTAAAAATGACGTAAAAACTGGTTTAAATTTGCATATTACATTTACACAGCCCTTGGGCTGAAATAGACCCGTTTTTAAAGTTTAAAAATATTTTTAAAATACTTAAAAGTATTTCTTAACTTTGAAACGTATTCTGCTTGTCTTGTCTTGGTATTGAACTATTTAGTTCACATTGTTGTAACATGTTTATATTTCACAAATTATGTTCGGGTCAAATTGAACCAGGTTAAAAGTTAAAAGAAAAAGAACTTAAAACTTCTCCTGCTTGTCTTAGTTAGTGTAATCTACATATAGACAAAAATGTTTCAGCTACATGTTTGTGTTAAAAATATAATTAATTAATTAATTAATTTTCGGGTGAATTTGACCCTTCAGACAAAATAGAAGCTAAAAAGAGTCAGAAAGATCAAATACTGTTTCTTTGCAACAATGAGACATAATACACCACTGTATCACACACACACACACACACACACACACACACACACACACACTCACACACACAGTCTCGAAGAACTTTTTGGTTTCTGACACTTATATACATAATAAAAGTCCCCCGGATCAAATTGACCCGTGAACATTATTGACGCTCCAAACAGAACAGGAGGATTAAAGTATCATCACGCTTCAATTTCGCTTCTTCTCAGCAAAACAAAGATTCATTGTAGTGGCATCGGAAAGACACATTTTATTGAGAGCGGCTACGTTCCAGCGGACGACTCCTGCGGAACGACTTCGCCATCAAACACTTTCTGAAAGGAGATGTTGCAGAAGATCTTATCTCCAGCTCTGAAGCTTCTCTCGGCGTCTCACGTTCCCGCTTCAGGAATCCAGCACAAAGAGCCTCAGAGACGCAGAAGAACAAGCGGCGCATTGTCTCGCAGCTTCACCTGTGTCCGTCCTTCACGCCGGATCTTCTCGTGTCCGTCGTTCTCACCGGATCTTCTCGTGTCCGTCGTTCTCACCGGATCTTCTCGTGTCCGTCCTTCTCACCGGATCTTCTCGTGTCCGTCCTTCTCACCGGATCTTCTCGTGTCCGTCCTTCTCACCGGATCTTCTCGTGTCCGTCCTTCACGCCGGATCTTCTCGTGTCCGTCCTTCACGCCGGAAGCTGAAAACAAGCTTTTTTATTGGCATCGGCAACACAACTGATTCGGATTCTTCGCTTTGTGGTGCCAAAAATTCGGCAAAAGTGTCTTTTTATTGCTCAAGTCTTGGAATTAGAGTTGAACCTACAACTGGCAATTTACTCAAAGCACTACACGTAATCAACAGTGGCTAGGTCAAAGTGTACCTGTTGGACTGCACACACACACACACACACACACACACACTTGCATTTATATATCATTGCGGGGCCCCAACATTGACTCACATGCAAAACAACACAATCTCTCTCTCCTCACTGTGACCCAAAGCATCAGAATATCCCCCTTTACTCTAATCCAAACCTTAAAATGACCTCTTGACCCTCAAAAAGATCCTGAAAGTCGTGGGGCCCTAGGCGAGTACACAACGGGGCCCCACGTTGTGCTGAAAACTAGCATTCTGGGCCCAATTTTGTGCTAAATACTGGAACACACACAATATGTGCAATACAGTTTTTTATGTTGCTGTGTTTTTACTCCTATATTTTTATTATTACTTTTTTGACTTTTTATGGTAGCACCAACCCGAGGCTGCTAAAATGTCACTGTACCCCGATGCATAATGACAACAAAGATTCTGAACAATCTGAACAATGGCACCTAACAGCAGCAGTGATTGGTCAGTGCGTGCGAGGCTCCTCAGACGTAGTCTCTGCGGTGGTGGTGGTGGTGGTGGTGGTGTCCTCCACTGGCGGGCGCAGACTTGAGGCCGGAGTAGTCGGGGCGTGGCGGCGGCGTGGCGGGGCAGGAGCAGGACAGCACGGCTCCCCCGAGGATCAGCAGGCAGGACGCGCCCCACCCGAAGTACAAGGAGTTGCCGAACTCCCTCTTCTGCGTCTCCTCCAGCAGCGGGTTGTGGTAGTCCAGCACGATGCCATTCGCCGTCCAGCACACGGCCACCAGCAGCAGCAGCCCGCTGAGGGCGAAGGTCCCGCCCGACGCCCTCATGATGCGCGGCTTGCTGGACGCCTCCGCGGTGCAGTTGGTGCACTTGGCGCCCGCCACCGCCAGAGCCACGCCCACCACGCCCAGCAGGCCGCTGAGCACCGTGAGGGCCCGGGCAGCCTGCAGACGCTCCGGCAGCCCCAGCATGGAGTCGTAGACGCGGCAGTGCATCTGCCCGGTGCTCTGGACCACGCAGCTCATCCACAGGCCCTCCCACACGATCTGCGTGATCACGATGTTCTGCCCGATGTACGCCGCCACGCTCCACATGGGCAGGCAGCAGGCCACCATCACGCCCAGCCAGCCCGACACGCTCAGGATCATGCCCAGGATCTCCACCCCGGCTGAAGCCATCGATGATACTGGAGCTGCCCCCCGACTCCAGAGAGAGAGAGAGAGAGAGAGAGAGATGGCGTCCCTACTTTCTTTATACCTGGCGGAGGAGGGGGGGCGGAGTCTCAGGTGGCATCGACTGTGGTACGCTCAAGTTCAGGATCCTTGAATAAAGGCTCGTTCAGCTGAACCGGGACATGAAAGAGACAAAGAAAAGCTAAAGGGTTGCGTTCATTTCCCATTTGTTGTACTTGAATAGATAGATATGTATGTTGATAAGTTTATTTTGCACTAAGGCATTTCGGTTTTTATTTCTACATAAGTGCATTTATTTCCTATTTGTTGTAATAATATAAATATATGTAGTTATACATTTATTTTGTTTGTATGTATTTATACATAAGTACATTTATTTCCTATTTGTTGTAATAATATATCTTTTTTTGTATGTATGTATTTATCTATAAGTACATTAATATCCTTTGTCAGATTATATTTGATCCTCCATAACAATGTAGCAGTTTCTGACGTGTACAGATGTTGCAGATGTTGCAGATGCAGCAACGGTACAAAAATGTTACTTGTTCGATTGGATTCGCTACATTTTTGCTTTCAGCAACACTGTATCATAAATACAAATATATTTTACGTGAATCTATAAATATAAAAATAAAAGTTCAATTGTAAGCGGATGAATTCACACGGCTCCATCTATTTGCTACTTTTTGATATTTGATGGTAATAAAAGGGGCAAATTTGAATGAGGAACAAGTGAAACACATACACAATTCAGTCGTTTGCTTCTGAATCTTTATCAGCATCTGAATCTGAATCTTTAATTCACAGCTTATTATTCTAACGTAATGAAGACCTTTCCGTCATTAGTTCCGTCTGTTTCTGCCTCAGTGTTTCGCTTCAAACGGATCAAATATTTCTCAGGTATCTGCTTCAGTAATGACCAGGTGAGTCACATGATCCCCTCTTCAGATGACAGCACACTAACACACACACACACACTCTCTCTCTCTCCCTCTGACGCAAACACACTATTAAAGACACTATTTTTCAAACATTGGCACACATACACACTCTATCATTCACACACACAAACAAACACAAATATCCACACTCTCGCTCACACGCAGACATACACACAAACTTTATAATTGTCTCAGACACACGCAAACACACTCTAACTTAATTTTGAAAAGTAATCTAGAGAGAGAGAATAATTTTGAAAAGTAATCTAGAGAGAGAGAGAGAGAGAGAGAGAGAGAGAGAGAGAGAGAGAGAGAGAGAGAGAGAGAGAGAGAGAGAGAGCGGGTGAGTTCTGGCTTCAGCAGATAGAGGGCGCTGTCAGATCAGAATACACACACTGATTAATAACGTCGGTTTATTCGCGCCTTTGAATTTTGATAAACAGCCACTAAAGCATCAATTATTTTAATTGTAAAGAATGTCATATCTGTAATTTTTTCCCCCCAAAATGCTCATTGAATTAAAATTAAATGCATCGTAAAACTCTGATGCTCCTGTAATGGGCGTTTGAGAGGACGTGTTTGAAGGTCTCTGTGAATTACGCCTAATAAATCTTAATAAGATGAATATAAAGAAAGCTTAAAGCCCAAGTTTAGAGTTGATAAGAAATGTGTAACTATTATCTTGAGTGTGCTAGCTGCTTAAGCTAACTCAGCTTCTCCTGTGGCCCTCAGATCTTCTCCAGTCACTTACCTACAGGTCCAGTCTGCCTTGGACTTTAAAACTGATTTCAACATGGCAGATTATTCTATTTCTGTTCATCATTGTTTAGACATCTACTTGATTTAAAGGCACGTGGCAGGCGCGGCCTGGACAGGGAAACGCTTCGGTTTGATGAACGTCACAGTTTCTTGAGCAACGGAGATTCCAGCGCTTGTTTAGATTTGAAATAAAGTGTGTTTCTTTCCGGAAGTGAAGCCAAAAAACCGGTTCCGCCGGGCCCTCGGGAGCCTTTAGTTAGAGCCATAGCGTGACCCACTTTAAAGTGCGCGTGTGTGTGTGTGTGTGAGCAAGATAGTAGAGAGAATGTGAAATCGTCACACTGGTCTAGAGGAGTGAAACAGATAAAGAAGAAGAAGCCGAATCAGTAAACGTGAAGAACCATCGCTTTAACCCTCCTCCTGTTCTGTTCGTTTCAGAGGAGCATCAATAATTCTCGCGGGTCAGTTTGACCTGGGGACTTTTATTATGTATATAAGTGTCAGAAACCAAAAAGTTCCCCAAAACTGTGTGTGTGTGTGTGTGTGTGTGTGTGTGTGTGTGTGTGTGTGAGAGAGAGTTATTGTTGCAAAGAAACAAAGGGTTTTTTTTTAATGTTTACTCTTTTTAGCTTCATTTTTGTCTTACAAACTTTATTGTTTGTTTTTTGTAACAGAAACATGTAGCAGGCATTACAAATATGTTAACTGAACCTTTTTTTTGTTTATATGTAATTACACTAACTCTCACTAAGACAAGCAGTATAAGTTTCAAAGTGAAAACATTTTATTTTTATTTTTAAACTTTTAACATGGGTCATTTTGAGACACATGGGTCAACAGTATCTTTGTCATATAAACATGTAGCGTGGCGTTACAATTATGTACTGAATTATTATATTTTTTTATTTGATAATTACACCAAATAAGCCAATCAGAAGTTTAAAAAGTGAAAAAATACTTTTCTAAACATTTTTAAACTTTGGAAACGGGTCATTTTGACTCGAATATAATAGAGTGTTCGTGAAAATATTTTGACGCTGTTGGGTGCATGTGGGTTTCGGTTCCAGGCGTCAGATTAAGCAGCCTTTCTAAACGATGGCATTTCTATTGTATTTCTATATTAAGCCTGGACCTGTTATCTACCACAGCTTTACATATGCGTCATTAAAGAGACGTGTCTTCAGTCTAGACTTAAACTCAGTACTTATTCTGAATCCCTAATTGTACGAAGATTCCAGAAATTACAGAGTTGACCTGAAACGACCTTTTCAAGAATTTTCTATATTAATGGTAGGTTAGATATCGGTCTGTAGTTTTTTTAAATTCTAATTTAGTTCTCAGCATCATGTTGTGGCTTCCTAATGAGTGGCTTCATGACGACATGTTTGAACACGTGTGTCACGTGGCCTAAAGATACCGACGCATTTATCATTTTTTTTTTAACATTGCTAACATTGGGTGGGGTTATACAGAGCGCAACCGAATGACACATGGTAAATAATGTGTGTGTGTGTGTGTGTGTGTGTGTGTGTGTGTCTACACGTGTGTATTTACATATATGTAGAAAATACGTAGACAAAGATTGTATATGTTTGCGTTTATCTGCTACGTCTGTGTGAAGTGACTCATCCAGCCAGAATCAAACCCACATCCTCAGTGTTGCAAGCATCTTCAGACACAGACGTAGCTAGAGGAACTGAATCTGAAAGGACATTGTAGCCGTAATATTTCCTTTATTATTATATCACACCGGGATCCTCACAATCTCAATCCAGCATTTATTAGATTCTACCAAACTCTACCAAAAGACTCAATTTATAGTCATTAGTGAGTAATCAACTTCAAAATTCAAATTCAAATTTTATTTTATTTTATACGTGGTACAACATGTGGTGAAATGTGTTTTTGGTTCCAGGATTTAAACAGGGGAATGAGCAAAATGTGCAAAGGGAAATGTAAATACAATACAAAGATAAGGAATAGAAATATGATAAAAACAATAGATATAAAGATAAAATATGAAACATGAATACAAATACACATTTTCCAAGATGAAAACACAATCGAATAACGTGGGAAGAGTAAAAGTACAAAAAGTGAGAAAAATAATCAATAATCATATTCATCATCAGGAATCAATTTCAACATAATAATCAATTTCAGTGTGTGTGTGTGTGTATCCTAAACACACACACACACACACACACACACACACACACACACACACACACACACACAAATGCATCCCCCTATCTACCAGAATCTGGTCTCCATCTCACCAGAACATAGTTTTGCCTTAATCAGAGTATTAGATGGTTTTCTGAAAGTCAGAAGTTTGATCTCTCCACGCTTCCCGGGCTTCCGACATTCTTTCCCGTGTGTGGAGCGTATCACCTTTCCCCTCCACAGAGGAGAACTTAATGAGTCCAGCCACAGAATAAAGGCCGCATTGTTCTGACGGCAGCTCGGTCCAGCAGACAGAGTGGCTCTTTCTCTCCTCACCATCCGTATCCGTTACCCAGGCCTTCTTTAATCCACCTTCTCCTCCACAACCACTCGGATGGACCACATCGTCTCCGTCTCCGTCTCATCGTCTCCGTCTCCTCCACAAGAGCCTTCCAGGTCTCTGGACACCACACACAAGGTCAGACCCGTTTCTTCACTGTTGGATTGGTTTAAATACACGGTGTGGATGTGATATATACAGTATATAAAGAGAGAGAGGGTGTGTGGTGTGGTGACAGTGTAGGAGCATCACGAGGAAGAGTGAATTGTGTTGGCGAATCACACAAATTGCTCCTCAAGGTTCCAGTTCTCAGCATTTGTAAGGCGCTTTTCACAGTTTTAACGTGTGAATATTTAAGAGGATTGTCGCTGTTTATTCGTCAAGAGGAAGCAACTCTCCACCCATCACCGAGAAGAAGGATGCGTTAATGTCCACGTCACGTCTACGATGAATCTCCTGCACGTTGTGTGGTAGACAGTATTGGAAGAACTACAAGTCGAATCTAAAAAACTTCTCTGGAGTCCGTGTTGGATTCAACGCAAAGCTTATTTTTATTAATGATTCGATTAAATGATTCAGTTAGATGGTTCAGTCCAGGAACAAACACCTAAAAACCTCTCCGTTATGGCGCCTTTTTATGCACGTTTTTTACGTAAGATATGACATCACTTTATTCCAAACGTGGCCATGTTATGTCAGGGTGTCGATTCACAGATTCAGCTCCTTCGGTTCATTTGATTCGCTCGACTCTCGTAAAATATATTTCGTTTACATTTTTGCTCACAGTTTTCGCTCACAGTGAATTTGCCTTTAAAGCCACTTTAATTGCGTTAGATCCGATCCAGCCTCCAGACTGAAGCTCCGCCCCTCCTGAATAAAAGCGACCCACCTCGTCCCCGCGCCAGCAGAGTCTCCTCACCCGAGCAGAAGCGTCTCTCCACATGGTCTCGGCGGGCACGCAGATGCTGGGCGTGGCCCTGGCTGCCATCGGCTGGATGGGGGTGGTGGTGGTGTGCGCTCTGCCCATGTGGAAGGTGTCGGCCTTCATCGGGGTGAACATCGTGACGGCTCAGGTGATGTGGGAGGGTCTGTGGATGAGCTGCGTGGTCCAGAGCACCGGGCAGATGCAGTGTAAGCTCTACGACTCCATGCTGGCGCTACCTCAGGACCTTCAGGCCGCCCGCGCCCTGACCATCGTCTCCGTCCTCCTCGGGCTCCTCGGGCTCCTGCTGGGCGTGGCGGGCGGGAAGTGCACCAACTGCATCGAGGGGGAGCGCGCCAAGGCCCGGGTGGGCGTGGCGGGGGGCGTGGTCTTGGTGGTGGGCGGGCTGCTGTGCCTGATCCCGGTCTCCTGGACCGCCCACAACGCCGTACGCGACTTCTACAACCCTCTGACCGTCAGCGCGCGGAAGAGGGAGCTGGGCGCCTCGCTGTTCATTGGCTGGGCCGCTTCTGGGCTGCTGGTGCTGGGCGGAGCTTTGCTTTGTGCCAACTGCCCCCACAGTGCCCGCCCCAGCGCCAAGTACCCGCCGCGGCCCGCCGGAGCCCAAGGCTACGTGTGAGAGGACCACAGACTCCGCCCTGCTGGCTGAGAAGGGGGCGTCGCTCGCCAAGCCTTGATTGGGACGTGACGGAGGGGGAGGAGCTGAGCAGTGGAGGCGGGTCTGGAGCTGAAGCATTTATGCCAAACGCAATTGCCATTTTTATTTAAACCTTTCATCTACTGTATTTGTATTACGAGTAATAAATGTTTCGATAGTAGTGATTGCCTGTCGCCATTTGTTCAGTCACATGCCGGCGTTTACAAAAAGTTAAGTGTTGAGAAACAAAGTTAAGAAAAAAGACATCTTTTTTACACCTTTTAAAAAGTTAAGATGTAATAATATCTTGTAGTTCTTTATAAGTGACTCTTGTGAGATCCAGAAACAGTTGTTCTGCTGCTGATGATGATGATGATGATGATGATGATGATGATGGTTTGTTTAGTCACGTCTGCTCCGCCGAGTCAGTTTATACAAGTAATTATTACCCAGAATGATTTCATTATCACCCATCCCCACCGGTCAGAGGAGGGACTGCGCCCCCTAGAGGTGCGTCACTAAACCACAGGATAAAACAGCTGGAATTATTGATGGTCGAAAAGTACAGTGTTATACGAATTTTCATCGTAAAATGTAAAGTTACGACAAGGAATAAAAAGCAAATTAAATAAAACAGCATAATCAATAAATACATTGTTATTTTCAGACAAGTCACATCCCCTTGGACTACAACAACCATAATCCTCTATTTCCTGTCTGCCGGGTTGTTGTGGTCACGTGTTTGATCTGTTTCGTTTGTAATGTTATTTAAATCGTCATTTGTTTTCGTTCAATGGTCTGTCAGTTTTTCATCATTACATTTTTTTCGGCACTGGCTCCGCCTCCCGCCCCGCCTCCCGCTCCGTTACCAGAGCGCAACAGATTAATGACACACGGTAAATAGTGTGTGTGTGTGTGTGTGTGTGTGTGTGTGTGTGTGTGTGTGTGTGTGTGTGTGTGTGTGTGTGTGTGTACACCTGTGTATTTATCGTAAAAGTAAAAATCACAGAAGGGGTTTTGTCATTTTGTACAGAACTCTGAAATTGTGCCATATTTATATTTTAAATTAAATAATTCACAAATGAAGAGGAGACAAAATGATAAAAGCTAATGGTTTATGAAAGGCTCCAGAGTTTCTCTTTTATCTGTTGCTCCTATTTGAACACTGCTAAAACGCATATGCACATGAAAAAATTAGAAAATAAACAACAAAATCGTTCCAACTACAGGGGGATCACACTCCTCAGCCTCCCTGGGAAAGTCTACTCAGGGGTACTGGAGAGGAGAGTTCGTCTGATTGTCGAGTCTCGGATTGAGGAGGAGCAATGTGGTTTTCGTCCCGGACGTGGAACTACGGACCAGCTCTATACCCTTTTCAGGATCCTGGAGGGATCATGGGAGTTTGCCCAACCAGT
>MU204250.1:15641266-15653673 GCA_017309775.1 Paedocypris sp. Pulau Singkep | reverse complement strand
CGGGAGGAGCTCGGAGTAGAGCCGCTGCTCCTTCGGGTCGAGAGGGGCCAGATGGGGTGGTTCGGGCATCTGGTAAGGATGCCCCCCGGACGCCTTGCTGCTGAGGTGTTCCGGGCATGTCCCACTGGGAGAAGACCCAGGGGCAGACCCAGGACCCGCTGGAGAGACTATGTCTCCCGGCTGGCCAGGGAACGCCTCGGAATTCTTCCGGAAGAGCTAGAGGACGTAGCTGGGGCAAGGGAAGTCTGGGCCTCCTTACTGAGGCTGTTGCCCCCACGACCCGGCCCCGGATAAGCGGCAGAAGACGGAACAACAAAATGAGTAACACAGATATAAATCACGTAAAATTATCTGCCAATGGAGCGAGGAAATATTTCGCGGTAAGACAGCTTGAAACGAGACCTATTTTCTTGAAACAAGCTAATTTAAGTTGCACTGTTAATTCTAGAGCTAGTTAATTAGTAACAAATTGTATAAAAAAAAAAACAGATTTATTGTGTCATTTCAAGATTTTTTTTTTGGCTTGTCAGGAATGTATTTTATGCATTTGAAGTGATATAATCCACCTACATCTTAGAGGAAATGAATCTGAAAGAACATTGTAACTATAATGTTTCATTTAACACCTGGATTTCTGTAAATAACACAGAGACTTTCCGTGAAACTGACTGTAGCAATCTATTTGTTACATACACACACACAGAAGTGAAACACATAAAGCCGGAGCAGTGGGCAGCCTTGAGCCTGGGCTATGTGACGTACTTTTGAGTTATTTTGTATAGACTCTTAATGCTCTTTGGTCAGATTTCGACCGTTGTACAGACTCTGCTCTTCCTAAACTATAACCTTTGTTTACTACGTGGCCAGATTTAAATACGATGTATATAAACTTGAACCTGAACTTGAACTATCCTAGCGCAGACATGTTTGGTTCAGGTCATGTCTGGTCACCGATATTCAGAGTTGTAAAGTGCTTGAGTAAACTCTAGGAGTTTTAGTAATTTTTGTAAATGTTGTACTTTTTTTTTTTTTTTACTTGTAAGCAACTTTTAAATTCAAGCAGTCCCAGTGAACTCACACAATAAACAAAGTACAAATACAAATACTATGCTCAGTGTTTTTCACTTTCTTTACGCGTTTTTTAAAGAATGTATACAGATTGTACAAAAGTTCCTACATTTTTTTAACCAGGCCTTTCAATGACACTTCTTCTTTTGTTTCATACCATGTTTCATTGCATGTGTGCAAAATATATACACTTTTTTTCCATTTAATTTGTATGTATTCGTATATAAACAATGCGCAATATTCTTCCATTCATATTCGTTATCTTCATTTTTTGTTTACCTTTCCATTTATTGTTTTTGTTCAAATAAAAACCGAAAGCATTATTATTATTATTATTATTCACCATTGTGGCTGCTGCAAAGTGTAAATGTCTCATTGTTGGGACAAATACAAGTCTTCTTAGGCAGACACCTACACTGTCCACTTTTCGTGTGTTTTACGTGTTTTCGTGTTTTACGGTTACCCATTATTTTTATTCCTTGGCGTTTGATCGTGCTTAAGACTTTAGTCTCTTTTGTCTTCCACTCTCTCACTGCCTTTTAATTATCGCTGCTTCCACTGTTGTGTTCATTTTTGTGCCTCATCCATTCATCCATCCTGTTCTGTTTTATCCATTTTATTGTTTTATTGATGTGTATAATTGTGGAACCGTACTAATCTTGCACTGTTCTTATTCTCTTCTTCATGGTTTGACCAGCCCTCTGTCCAGCCAAAGCTGTCAAAAAGGGCTTTATAAATAAAGTTGAGTTGAGATCTTCTTCTCGTACTCAAGTACTTCACACCTCTGCCGACATCCAGTGATTTTCACTGCTCGACATCTCCGAGGCCGTAAGTCTCGTGGCGACCTTGAGCCTGTCATCGTGTCGAGTGTCATCTCCGCTGTTGACGGTGTACGCAGGCGATGAAGAGCCATGAGGGTTCCTCAGAAACCATCACGCTCCTCACGGCCAAACCCCTCCTTCCTCACATAAAGAGCGTCCGTCCTGCCCAGCGCCGCCACTCCGCGCACGCCTCGCCATGGTCTCGCAGGCTCTTCAGACGCTGGGCATGGTGACGGGCGCGGTGGGCTGGCTGGGCGTGGTGCTCATCTGCGCTCTGCCCCAGTGGAGGGTGTCGGCCTTCGTCGGCGCCAACATCGTGACGGCTCAGGTGATGTGGGAGGGTCTGTGGATGAGCTGCGTGGTCCAGAGCACCGGGCAGATGCAGTGTAAGCTCTACGACTCCATGCTGGCGCTACCTCAGGACCTTCAGGCCGCCCGCGCCATGGTGGTCATCTCCATCCTCTCCGGGTTCTTCGGGCTGGTTTTGTCGGTGGCCGGGGGGAAGTGCACCAACTGCGTGGAGGACGAGGCGGCCAAGGCCCGAGCGTCCGTGACGGGGGGCGTGTCCTTCCTGGTGGGCGGGCTGCTGTGCCTGACCCCGGTGTCGTGGAGCGCTCACGCCATCATCCAGGACTTCTACAACCCGCTGCTGATGGAGGCTCAGAGGCGGGAGCTGGGGGCGTCGCTCTACGTGGGCTGGGGGTCCGCCGGGCTCCTCCTGGTGGGCGGGGCCATCCTGTGCCTCAGCTGCCCCGCCCCTCGAGACCCCTACTACAGGCAGAAGTTCTCCGCCTCCACGCCGAGAGAGTTGGTGTGAGTGCGTCTCCATCGCTGATGACTTTACACCGCCAGTCCGCGTCCGCGCGGCTGTGGGGAGGCGGGGCTTATTGGATGTTGTTTCACGAGGTCACGTGAGGCTTCAGCTAAACGCTGGAGTAGTTTTCCTTCACTCGCTCCTCTGAGGGGTTTTAGGAGGATTGTGGCTTCACTCATGGTAACAAATAAAACAAGAGCATCTAAAATAAGAATACGTATCTAGTGTTTGCTTAGAATCTCTCTCTCTCTCTCTCTTTTTCTCAAGCTCTGTCTGTCTGTCTGTCTCTCTGTTTCTTTCTGTTTGTTTCTCTCTCTCTCTGGCTCTTTCTCTCTCTGTTGTTTTCCTTTTTTCTCTCTCACTCTCTCTCTCCCTATCTGTCTTTTTCCTTCTCTCTCATTCTGTCTCTCTCTCTCTTGAGACAGTTAAAACTGTGAAAAGCGCCTTGCAAATGCTCAATTTTTGATCTTTCTCTCTGTCTTTTTTCTTTTTTCTCTCTGTCTCTTACTCTCTGTTTTTTTCCTTTTCTCCCTGTGTCTTTTTCCTTTTGTCTGTCTTTTCCGTTTTTCTTTTCTCTCACCCCCCCCCCTCTGTCTTTTTCTTTTTTGTATTTCTCTCTCTCTCTTTTTCTTTCTTTATTTCTTTCTCTTTTCTTTTCCCCCTCTCTTTATGTCTTTTTTCCTTCTTTCTCTGTCCCTTACAAAACCTCCAGTTTGGTTTGTTTTTCTCTTACTCCTTCTCACTGTTTGTCGTTCTCTAACACAATTACACACAGTCTCTCTCTCTCTCTCACACACACACACACACACTCAATTTTCTTATCTCATTCTTTAGCAAACACTCATTTTCCGACAGAAAGTACACACGCTATTACACACACACTTGTCTGACAACCCCATAGAAAAGCGCACACAATGTTTCTCAGCTTTGTCACATGACCACACACTCTCTGTATGACACACACTTTCATCTGAGCATTTTCGGTCAGTCACAAACAAAGACACACCCACACTCCATCAGTATCACCACAACACACACACACACACACACCTCTGTTTCTCAATAACATGTAACAAAACCACATCATGCAAAACGCTCGACTGAAATCGGCGAGAACGAGTGGAAAAGACGTGGATTTGAATAAACACACACACACACACACACACACACACACACAGACACTCATTTGAATGTGTGTGTGGAGGAACCAGGCCGGGGAATCCGGTGGAGCAGGATCGTCCGCGTCTGTGACTCCGCCCCCCGGCCGAGCCAACAGCGCATCACTTCCTGCTCGCTCCTCACACCCGCGTGGACCGCTGGAGCGTCAGGAAGCTCGGCTCAGCTCGGCTCGTCTGGGACATGGGTCGGATCGCCAAGGAGGTTTCCGGTCAGACCCTGTGCTTCGCCGGCTTCATCGGCCTGTGCATCAGCTGCGGCCTGCCCATGTGGCGCGTCACCTGGTACATCGGCGCCAACATCGTGTCGGGGCAGCTGGTGTGGGACGGCCTGTGGATGAACTGCGTGATGCAGAGCACCGGGCAGATGCAGTGCAAGGTGCAGGACTCCATCATGAACCTGACGCAGGACCTGCAGGCGGCGCGGGCCCTGGTCATCCTGGCCATCGTCATCGGCTTCGTGGGCATCGTGCTGACCTTCGTGGGCGGCCAGTGCAGCAGCTGCATGAAGAACGAGAACTCCATGGCCAAGGTGCTGATCCTGGGCGGGATCCTGTGTGTGGTGGCAGGCGTGGCCCTGCTGATCCCCGTCTGCTGGTCGGCCGCATACACCATCTCCGACTACGAGAACATCAACACCATCAGCACTCAGAAGCGTGAGCTGGGCGCCTCCATCTACGTGGGGTGGGGCTCCACCCTGCTGCTGCTGCTGGGGGGGATCCTGCTGTGCACCGCCTGCCCGCCCCATCAGGAGGTCTACAGCTACCCGGGCATGTACCCGTATCCTGGACCCGCCTACAGACCCCCCGGGTCCTACGGGTCGGCCTCCTACGCCCCCAGCGTGCCCTACAGCGGGACATACCTACCCGGAAAACCCCACCCCGCCCCGGCGTATTCCGCGGTCCCGCGACAGTACCGGTAGTGCCCGCCTCCTCCGACTCTCCTCGGTCGGATGCTCAAGCGCTCCACAGTCGGACATTGTAAAACACGCGTCTTTTATCGATTGTGCACCTTTATTTGTATGTTGGAAGGATTTCTCACCGTCTCTCTCTCTCGTGATGGCGTCCTGTGTACGTTTGTCCGTGTCGTTCGGCTCGGACGGAAGTTCTGCTGTGAATAAAGTCTGTTGAAAACATCTCTGAGCTGTCTGTTCGTTCCTGACAAAATGTGCGCTTTAAAAAGGGCGGGAAAAGTCAATAATTTTGCACACAACACATGCATGCACATCATTATATTTTTATGGATTATATACATTAAATACATTAAATACATTTCTATATACGGTATACAATGCAAAAAAAATCCATGGTAAAAACAAGAAGATAAAAAACGAGTGACCCCTGATAAAGGAAAAGCCAAAAGAGAAGTAGTAGCATTATATACATTAAATACAAATAATTTAATACACACATAGTGTTACATTCATTCATAATATGTATAGACCATTCCTTCTTTATTTTTCTTTAAAATATTATTTACATAAGCACAGATTTTGCTTGCGCAAATATGTTATTACTCATATGTTTTTGTGTACTGAATATACACTGCAAAAAATATATTCTTGATAGGCCAAAATATCTTGAAACTAAACAATAAATCTTGTTTTTTTTTCTAACAAGATAAATTAACTAGCTTATAGTTAAGAGAGAAAGATTAATTTGCTTGTTTAAGGAAAATGGGTCTTGCTTCAAGTCGTCTTAGTCGACTTCAATAAATTTCCCTTAATTTAAGTTTTACTTCACTCATTTTGTTTTTTATCTTCTTGTTTTTACTGAGGATTTTTTTTTGCATTGTATACCATATAAAAAAAATAGTTTTTTTTACACACACACACACACACACACACACACACACACACAGGCAAACTTTTGTACTTTTCATAAAACAAAAATAATGAGTAAAATAAGTTTGTTTATCCATTAAACAGGTCTATGGTAAAATGTGGTTCATATTTGAAACCAGGGTTAAAGAGTCTTGTCTGGTGCAATACACTTTTACAACACTTGGAAAGTACCAGGAAGTTTATTGAGCATAGCAACTGGAAAAAAAAGAAACTAATTTTAAGTAAAAATACTGCAAAAAAAAAAACTGATGATTTCTAGTTAAAAGATACAGTCGGCTCTGATGCGGTTTTCAAGTTCCTGTTACAGGTTTAACTAGCAGTGGTTTAGTTTCTGTCTGTCGACTGAAACCTGCCGAAACACTCGCGTCACATTGAAGCTGCATTTCCTGGTTGATGCTCATCTCACCGAAACCTGTGTGTCTACGTTCCCTGCGTAAGAATCTGGTCCAGCTTGAAATTTCACCTCAGCCTGGTTTCTGGTCATCTCATTCAGCTCTTAACTCCTCCCTTCTGAAGGCATCTTAAAACTCTGAGACCAAGGAACCATATTCATTCTAGCCACTGACAGAGAAGAACAAGCGTGCGAAGCAAGAGGATCAAAGCCAAAGCAGACAAGATGGTGTCAACGTGTCGGCAGATCCTGGGCTTGACCCTGGCCATCATCGGCTTCCTGGGAACCATCATCATTTGCGCTCTGCCCATGTGGAAAGTGACGGCCTTCATCGGCGCCAACATCGTGACGGCGCAGATCATCTGGGAGGGTCTGTGGATGAACTGCGTGATCCAGAGCACCGGGCAGATGCAGTGCAAGATCTACGACTCGCTCCTGGCCCTGCCTCAGGACCTTCAGGCCGCCCGGGCTCTGGTGGTCATCGCCATCATCGTCTGCCTCTTCGGGATCCTGCTGGGGATCGCGGGCGGTAAATGCACCAACTTTGTGGAGGACGAGGCGGCGAAAGCCAAGGTGGCCATCGGGAGTGGCATCATGTTCATCGTGGCCGGAGTTCTGGTCCTGATTCCCGTCTGCTGGTCGGCAAACACCATCATCCGGGACTTCTACAACCCCATTCTCACCGACGCCCAGAGGAGGGAGCTGGGGGCTTCGCTCTACATCGGCTGGGGCGTCGCTGCGCTGCTGATCATCGGAGGAGGAATCATGTGCAGCTCCTGCCCACCCAAGGAAGACAACTACGGGGTCAAGTATTCCCAGCCCCGCTCCGTCGCCACAAGCAAAGCCTACGTTTGAGTCCCAGACCAGCCCTCGCAGAGACTAAATGTACCTCTTTTCTCGACCTTTCATTCTCTGCTTCACGGAGAAGAAGAAGGACAGTGTGAAACGGCATCGTGTTGTCGGCGATTCGAAGATGAGGAAAGGCTTCCGAAGCCGATGCTTTTTTTATCGATCTGTAATTTATGTTTGATTCAGCGTGACGGAGCATCTGCGTGAGGCCTGAGCGCAGCCTAGGACTTTACACCCGAGACAGAATGTTTGGAACGAGTACGATGAATGTGGTTAAATGCTGTGCAATAACACCCCGCTTCTCACGAGTGTGTGAACTGTAAATGTCTTGCTTTGTATTGCAATAAATATTTCTGCAAAACCCCTGGTGATGAGATCTCCTCTGTGTACACTGAATAAACGGAGTCATGGAAGTGTTTTTGCGCCCTACAGACTTGGCACAGACCCGCGAGGAACCGGTTGAGCCGCGTGCCTGCTCCGCTTCCACAAAGAATTAGTTTGAAATCAAGCCGGCAGTACTGAGAAAATGCGTTTGGTGATGTTTACACACACGAGTCAGAGTCACCGATGACACGCCGTCGCCCCACGGCTCTTTCCAAACCAACAGATCAGAGTCTAGCCGCATTCCATCGAACCATTGTTACCACTACTCGTCCGACCAGAAGACCCCGGGTACAAAAGGTCTCTAGCTCCTCAATCCTCCCAAACTGGTCGGACCAGATCCACACCAGCAGTCAACGCTGACATCACTCATCTCCATAAGCAACCAGTCGCTCGTGGATTTTCTTTCACAAGTTTTATCTTGGCACGAAATCACTCGCCGTTCCGACCGTCTGGTCTACCCGCAATGTCACGGTCTCCCTTAAACGAGTGCCTTTAATGGGAAGTAATCGGCTTCATCCCTCCCTTACACCCAGTGACAAAAGGGATGTAAACTGATATTTAAAAGCCTTTATTGTCGCAATCCCATAGAATCCCAGAAAGGCTGAAGTTTCCTTCACTTTGTCCACACTCTTTCGGAACGCCGCACGCTTCCCTCCACATCCCACCCCTGACGTTTGGTCTGGTGTGCAGATTGGGCCGTTCTCAACAAGAGCCGAGACCGATTCCGCGATGGCGTCCATGGGCGCACAGGTTCTGGGATGGATCCTGGCCCTGTTGGGCTGGGTCGGCGTCTTCGTCGTCTGCTTTCTGCCCATGTGGAGAGTCACAGCCTTCCTGGGCAACAACATCGTGACCTCTCAGATCATCTGGGAGGGCATCTGGATGACCTGCGTGGTGCAGAGCACGGGCGAGATGTACTGCGAGATCTACGACTCCACGCTGTCGCTCACGCCCGAGATGCAGGTGGCCCGAGCGCTGCTGCCCGTCGCCATCGTGACGGGATTCACCGGGATCATCACGGCCATCATCTCCGCCAAGTGCACCAAGTTCCGAATAGAGGAGAGGACCAAAGTGAGAGCCTTGCTCGCCTCGGGTCTGGTGCTGGTGATCACGGGAATCCTCTGCATCATCCCCGTCTCCTGGACCGCCAGCAGCATCATAACGGACTTCTACGACCCCCTGCTTCCGGACTCGGACCGCCGGGAGCTGGGCGGGGGGCTTTACCTGGGCTGGGCCGCCGGCTTGTTCCTGGTGCTGGGCGGTGGGCTGCTCTGCAGTTCGTGCCCGCCGAAAGAGAACTACTCCGCATCCGTCATGTACAACCCTGTGAGGATGTCGCTGCCTTTCTGCGAGAGCGACTCTCTGCCCGGCAACACCGAGCGCTCCCTGACTCCCTCCAAGACTTACATCTAGAGCTCTTGTTAGGCATAGTTCCAAATGTGTTGTCGTTTGTGACGCTCGACCACTTTTCTGGGATGTGTTTTGATGTCGGACTAGTTCTGTTTGGGAATGCTGCTTATGTACCTTTATTCTATTAAAACATGCTGCTGCCTTTACACCTCGTGGCTTCGTTTCTTTGTGCCGTGTAAATCTCGTCGGTCTCAAAAACCCACAACACACATTTGACGCTATTGGAATCTTTGCACGAGCGGCAGGACGAGAGGAAACTCTGTCTCCTCAGGCCGAGAGTCAGAGTCCCGGTGTAAGTCGGAACGGTTGACACGTGAATCCCCAAGTCTTTATTCCAGCAGACTCATGTTACCCTGTTCTCAGGCCAATGCACAAAAAAGACCAAACAATGACGAGCGATTTTCCCATGTACACCTTCTTTTGAAAGGCTTCAGAGGGACGAGTCTTTTAAAGCGCTTCCGTGACCAGTACACGACGGCTTTGTTGTCGGGACACAAGCGCCACATTCTGAGAAGCCAAGGCTCAATCTCACAGTATCAGTTTCACGGCGTCTCGGTAAAAAACACTCTCGGTTGATTCGAATCCAGATGAAGGAAAGGCCGGCAAACTCTACTGCCCCCTAGTGCCAGAGCGCACACACACACACACACACACACACACACACACGCTCACTGGCAGTAAGAAGTTGTTAGTTTTCCCTAATAATTAACATATAATGAGTCTGGATCTCCAAGTACTAATACGTATAGAACGAGTGTGTTCTTTAATTTGCTGTAGAGACGGTTTTTCCCCGTTTTATTGTTTGTGGGTTTTTTTAGTGTGTGACAGAGATTTTGTACAATAATGTTCTAGTCAATCATACATCATAGTATATATTGCTTCTATTGGAATGAAACATCAAGGTGCTACAGTGGCAAAATGATGATACAGTAACAGAAAGGAAAAGTGACGCTTGTGGCCATAATGAACCATGGAACTCTATATATACGCAACTATATACATACAAACTATAGCCATACGCAAATGTGTGTTTCGGGCCTATTTTAAGTTAAACATCTTTTTACCCAATATTACTTAAAATGTCCTCTAAGCTTTTCGATGTCCGTTTCTGTGGTATCTGTCTGTTTTTGCAATTTGTTTGCACAATCTTTCTCCTCACGGCAAAAAGACTTTTTACTACAATTTTAAAACACTGACACACTTTTGTCACTTACAATTGTTGCACTACTCTCTGTTGATTGCATCCTATTTGCATTTTTGTATTTTGGCACCAACTATTAATTGTTGTTTTTTTTTACTGTTGTCTGTTAAATGTTTTTCCATCTGTTTAAACTGATTCCTTTCTCTTTGTCTTTGCTGCTGTAAAAACAACAGTTCCCCTAGTAGGATTAATAAAGTCTGTCTGTCTATCTACACCTTTATATCTATCTATCTATCTATCTATCTATCTATCTATCTATCTATCTATCTATCTATCTATCTATCTATCTATCTATCTATCTATCTATCTATCTATCATCCATCCTTCTAAGGTTTAACATTATATAGACTCTCACGCACGCCGCTGCATATATGCGTTGTGTTTCTGTTTATTTGTGATTGTTCCTGACTTGAATTATGGAAAAATAGACGCGTAAATTTGAAATCGCAGATTATAAACACCCCGCAAGTTTCTGAGTGTTGAAAGTCCAAAAAATATGCTTACATTTTTTATAATTTAGTGCTTATATTGGTGTAAATTTGGTATGTAGGCCTTCAGTGATGGAGCTGAAGCCAGGAGCCATGGCCTGTCCGTTAAGTGTTGTGTGTTTCCTGTCCAGGCTCCTCCCCCATGGCGCTGCAGGTGCTGGGCATCACTCTCTCCATGATGGGCTTGGCCGGAACCATCATCATCTGCGCGCTGCCCATGTGGAAGGTGACGGCCTTCATCGGCACTAACATCGTGGTGGCGCAGGTGTTCTGGGAGGGGCTGTGGATGAGCTGCGTGTACGAGCGCGTCGGGCAGATGCAGTGTAAGCTCTACGACGCCCTGCTGGACCTGGACCCGTCCCTGCAGGCCGCCCGGGGTCTGGTGGTGGTCAGCGTGGCATTAGCCTGCCTGGCGTTCCTCGTCTTCCTCATCGGGGCCGACTGCACCAACTGTCTGAGCGGCGGGCGGGCCAAGGCGCGGGTGGTGGTGGTGTCCGGGCTGACCTTCATGCTGGCGGGCGTGACCGCCGCGGTGCCCGTGTCCTGGACGGCCGACTCCATCATCCGAGACTTCCACAATCCCGTCCTGCACGAGGCGCTGAAGCGGGAAATGGGCGCGGCGCTGTACGTGGGCTGGGTCACGGCTGGGCTTCTGTTTGTGGGCGGGGCCGTTCTGTGCACCAGCTGCCCGGCGGAGTCGCACCCCTACGCACCCCGATACAGCCCGGCCAGGCCCGACACGCACAGCGGCTACGCCGTTAAAAACTACGTGTGATCACGTGACCGGTGTGTGTCACGTGATCTAGTGAGTCGAGACGCTTTAATGCCGAAGTGAAAGAGTCGCACACTTGTGAGGGACTGAAGAGCTTCGTCTGGGGATATCCTAACGTTCGCCCAATTTTGACGTACTTCTCAGATCCTGTTTGTGTTTTCTATGAGACTGAGTGTGACTATGAAATGTTACGACTAGAAACTGAATGAAACTAAAGCCGACTGTAAGAAATAAAACACTATATGTTAATAAAAAATGATGTACTGTATATGCATACACACGCACAAATATATATAGATCTTCTATATAGAGATTTGACTGCAGCATCTTTTTTAGATGAAAAACAGTCATTTATCAGTTACATTTGTTCAAATATGGTGGTGATTTTACAAATTTTTTATTTCAATTTCTCAGTGGCTCTATTCACAACAAAATTGAAATAAAATTTTTTAGTTATTAATGTTTCAATTTTAGTCAAAAATGTTTTAGTCATTAAAATGTTTCATCATCTTATGTTCAAGCTTATTGAGTTTGGCACAGTGAATCTAATGTCAAAGCCACAAGAGCGCCCTGTTGTTACATAAATACATGCGATTAAATAGATAGTTTGATGATTTACATTGCTAATGTGAGGGAGCACCAGGACTGGCCAGCAGGGAGAGTACAGCAGGGAGAGTACCAGGACTGGCCAGCAGGGGGAGTACCAGGACTGGCCAGCGGGGGGAGTACCAGGGAGCAGCAGGGAGAGTACCAGCAGGGGGAGTACCAGGACTGGCCAGCGGGGGGAGTACCAGGACTGGCCAGCAGGGGGAGTACCAGGGCGGGTCTGCTTCGGTGGTGACTTCCTGTTAGGTGGCCATGTCAGGTGTGTTCTAACTAAGCAGGACACGTGATGGTGCTTTACAATGGGTGAGTGTTCACAGGGTTTGCATAGCTGGACCGTCTTTGTCCTTTCGTTTGTATCTGGTGTCCATGTTGTTTCTGATTAGTTAGCATGTTGCCTGGATAATCGCTTTTCTTTAAATTATACCTCAACAATGCTTAATAACGTTAATAGATAACTGATTGATGATTGATAATAATTTTTGAGATTGATAATAATTCATGATTAAGAATTGCTAAGTAATAATTATAGTGATATAATAATTAATTTACATAATATTTAATAAAAATTAATAGTATACCATTGCA